>MU251793.1:0-28657 GCA_019669835.1 Amylocarpus encephaloides
ATATAAGACTCTATAGAAGCTACGCTTATATAAGCTCTCTATATACTTCTTAATTAAATTTTAGAAACTATTTCTTTTAAGTTATTTAAGATCTAACCTCTTATAACTAAAGCTAACTAAATTATATAGAAACTAAAAGAGGTAAGAGAGTAGACGTAAGTAGTAATAGTAGTAGTCTAAGAAGCTTAGAAGTAGATAACTAATTAGAAGTATAACTAGATATCTAGCTACTAGATAGAAGATAAGATATAACTTAGTCTAGAAAATATTAAAATAGATAAACTATATAAGAAGCTAGATACTAGGTATTTAAAGTTTATAGTTATAGAGGTTATTAGATCTTATAGCTACTATCTAAATATACTACTAAGTATATAAAATATATTTTATATTAGACTTCTATAACTAATATATATAATACTACTACTAGAATATATTATTAAAGAAAGCTAGTCTTCTATAATACTAGTTAATAATATAGAAGAGTATAAGATATAGTATATACTTAATTAGAAGAAAGCTTCTAAAAGAGATAATTAATAGAAGTATCTAGTTAAGTAGATTAGTTATAAATATCTAACTTAGAAGCTAGAATTAGTAATAGAGAGTACTACTACTCTAGTTAAATAAAAGAAGTATATAACTAGATAAAAGCGAAGAAAAGAAGAGAGATAATATAAGAGTTAGAACTCTAGAGTATACTTAAGCTAAAAGCTCTTACTAAGTACTAACTATAAGTAGAATTTAATTTAGTTTAATACTACTTTATTTTATTATCTTTAGAAGAGTTTAGTTATCTCTTCTTATATATTTATATAAGATCTTATATAAGCTCTTTATATACTTCTTAATTAAATTTTAAAAACTATTTCTTTTAAGTTATTTAAGATCTAGTCTCTTATAATAATCTATTATTAATATTTTCTTAAGTTACTTTAAGTATAAGAATATACTAGTATAAAAAGAGAATAGTATTATAATTATATAATAATTATATTTCTTTACTTAGATAAGAACTAACTTAATTAGATTCTTAGAAGATTATATATATATAAGAAGAGCTAGCTTATAAAGATCTAGTACTCTTCTAAGATTTTATAAGTAAATATTATTATATAACTCTTTTATAGATTACTTTTATTAAGAAGTAATATTTATAATATAATATAGTTTATTAGAATATTAGATATATTACTATCTTAAATAAAAAAAATATATATAAAAAACGTTTATATATAACTATATATCTCTTATATTAATAAAATTAGAGCTATAAAACTTTTAAACTAGAATTCTTATTTCTTAAGATTTATAAATATCTTCTTAATATATTATTATATCTATTATTTAAAAAGTTATTAATAGAAAACTAAATTATAGAGATTATTAGACCTCTAATACTTATATCTTATTAACTACTTATACTATAAGTTTAAAACTTATATACTACTTTATTTAAAGTATAAAAAGTCTAAATTTAAATTTATAGCTTTTTATATAAAGAACTAAGTAAAAAGTATAGTTATATATAAACGTTTTTTATATATACTTTTTTTATTTAAGATACTAATATATTTAACGTTCTAATAAACTATATTATCTTAATTAAATAATTAGATTTATACTATTATAACTTCTAGATTAATTATTATAACTAACTTATAATCTACTTATTCTTAACTATTATAAATTAAATCTATATCTTCTAGCTTCTTCTCTATTATATAAATAGAATCTAGTTAGAAACTATAATAGTTTAAATAGTATAATAAGAAAAGAAGAAGACTATAATCTATTATTAATAAATTCTAAAGTTACTTTAAGTATAAGAATATACTAATATAAGAAGAAGATAGTATTATAATTATATAATAATTATATTTCTTTATCTAACTAAGAACTAGCTTAGTTAGATTCTTAGAAGATTATATATATATAAGAAGAGCTAACTTATAAGATCTAGAACTCTTCTAGAATTTTATAAGTAAAAGATATTATATAATACTTTTATAGATAGCTTTTATTAAGAAGTAATATTTATAATATATAACTTTATTAACTAGTAATACTATTAACTTTAGAGTATAAATGTTTTATATAGTCTAGATTATTATCTATTAAATAGAAGCTTTATACTTAACTTAATTAAAATAATTAGAATTATACTACTATATCTTCTAGATCTATTATTATAATAATCTTATAGTCTACTTATTCTTAACTATTATAAATTAAAACTTATACTTTCTAGCTTCTTCTTTATTATATAAATAGAATCTAATTAAAAACTATAATATATACTAAGAGTAATCTTTTAAATAACTAGATTATTAAGCTAATAAGTAATTAATAAACAAATAATAAGATAGGTTTAGAATAGATTAAATACTTTAATAAATATATTATAGCTTATATAAAGATTATAGACTTTAACTTCTTTTTAACTCTTAACTACTATCTCTCTTTCTTAAAAGTATTAGATCTCTTCTAATCTAAAAGAAGCTCTTTTATAATTAACTCTTATATAAAGTTAAATTATATATTATTAAGAAAGCTTACTAACTTCTCTTTTTAAGATAGTTACTATATTAGTAAAAAGTATAGATTAATTAGCTTATTAGAATACTCTTTTAATAAAAAAGATTTATATACTTTAAGTAGTAAATAAGATACTTAATAAGTATTATAGAGCTAAAAAGAATTATATCTAGAAAGAAAATATACTTATAATAAATAATATTATAGATATTTTATCTTAGTAAAAGATAGATAAGTAGATTTAATATAACTTATATATAAAGAGAGAAAATTAGATTAAAAAATAACTATTTAAATAATAATATAGTACTTATAAAGAAGCTAGCTATAATATATAAACTTATAAAATAGAATAAGCTATTTATAGCTTCTTAGAATTTAATTTATAAAAATTAAATTATTTTTATTAAGATTATTATTTATCTTTAAAGTTCTATACTAAGAAAAGTATATAACTTACTAATATATATAACTTACTTATTAACTATATTATATAAAGATCTAGAACTAATTAGTATATAGTTTTAACTTATTATAAATATATAAATAAAGTATATAGTTTTATATTATAACTTTTATAACTTTAATAAAACTAGGTTTATAATAGATATAATTTACTTTATAATAGTTATAACTTATATAGAATAATATAATAGAGATAAAGTAGTTTAGTTAGATAATTAGAAATAGACTATAGTAATTACTTATATTAATATAGAGAGCTAAAGTATTTCTTTATTCTTAATAGTTTAAAGTAAAAACTATCTCTCTAACTAGTATACTAATAATAGTCTTTTATCTAACTAGGTTATTAAACTAATAAGTTATAAATAAATAAATAATAAGATAGATCTAAAATAGTTAAAATACTTTAATAAATATACTACTACTTATATAAAGAGTCTATATTAAATACTAGTATTAGATATATATAAAAGTTATAAATTAATTAATATAGTTTATTAGAACGTTAGATATATTAGTATCTTAGATAAAAAAAGTATATATAAAAAACGTTTATATATAATTATACTTTTTACTTAGTTCTTTATATAAAAAGTAAATAATAAAGTAAGAAGAGAAGAGAGTTCTAGAGAAATAGAAGCTTAAATATAAGATACTAGTAGTACGTATATATTATATACTATATATACTTAGTCTCTAGTTTCTTTAACTCTATAATATTATAGTTAATTTATTTAATTATAAAGTTTTATACTAAGAAAAATTAATTAAAGTACTAATATAATTCGAGTTCTAATAAACTATAGTATAATAATTAGTAACTAAGGTTACTAATACTCTTACTATAATTATTAGTATTAAAGAGAACCTCTTAGTAAAGTTTTATAACTCTAGCCCTCTTTTATATATACGTACTCTCTTTATAAATATATATAAATATTAGTTATTATATATAGAGACTTAAACGTGAAATTATATACTATTTACCTAACAATTATCTATAAATGCTTTAATATCAACTACTACTGTTCTACAAAATACAATGTCCCCTTTCAAATGTACTACGACCCCCCCCTCGCCCCCCCCCCCTCATCTTATCATCAACACTAATTACAATGCATAATCAGACTATGCATCTCCCTACGGTACAGTCCCATCCTCATTATACGCATTAATTAAGATACCCTGGCCAATGATCACAAAAACCCCTTGCTCATACTAGTGTGTCTACTTATACTGCTCTTACGTTTAGGAATCTCGATCCCGTTCTCCTCGACGCTAGTACCTAGAGTCCACGTCCCACTCCGATTCATCCCCTTTTCGGCTCTAATGGCTTTCCAGGCTTCAAGTTCCCTCTCTAAACGAAGGGCTTTCTCGCGCTCTTCTCTTAGCTCCCGCTCAGCGCGGCGTGCGCTCAGCTGGTTCGTTGAGTCACTGCTTTGGAGTTCGTCGATCGTCTTGAGAAGTTTCTCAGCTCTATCACGAGCACGGGTTACGTCCTCCTCTAGCTGCGTATTAATTTTGTCGCGACGGTCGATTTGCGATTGTAAGTCCTTGACAGTACGATCGACATTTCGGATAGACTTTTGTGACTTGCTGCGCTCATTCTCTTGTGTTTCAAGTTGTGATTCGAGCTAGGGGATATTATTAGACTACGACGCTGGCACTTAGATCACCATCACTTACTTCTTGGACGCGCCCATGCAAGAATCTCACATCCTGACTAGCACTCGAATAGCCTTTCGTCTCAAGATCGATCAACTTGACTTGGTGTTCCTTCAGCGACTTCTCGAGACTAGCCTTCTCCTTATTCAATTGAGCGGTCATTTCCCGCTCAGCAACAATGTCTTTTTGCATCTCAGTTGATAGAGCCTCAGCTCTTCTCATTTTTCCAACGGCGGCGGCAGCTATGTCTTCCTGTTGAGCAAGAGACGACTTAAGTTCTAGAAGCTCTTTGTCTAAGCCAGCGGCATTGCGTAGAGCAGGACTGTCGCTTCGGGTAAGATCCTCTAGTCCAGCTTTCGCCTCGACCAACCGAGCCTCAAGCCCACGCTTCTCTCTGTGGAGGATGTCACGCTCCGCATTGAGGTCATCGATTGCCGTGCGAAGACTTCGGACTTGGGATAAGAAGCTAACAATCTTTTCTTGTGCGTCCTTATGGGCGTTGGCTGCCTCGTCTCGCGATGCAGAAAGATCTGCTAGTGTTGACTCTAGGCGGGATTTCTCTTTCGACCATGTGGAACTGTTGAGCACCTCGTCATCCCATTTTGAGCGAAGCTCGTCAAGCTCTTCTCGCAGTCTTGTGCTTTCAGTCTGCTTGAAGAGCTTCTCCTCTCTAGCAATATCTAACTCATTTGTTAGAGTTGCAAACTCAGCTTGATACTTCTTGCGTGTTTGCTCCATGCTGGACTCTTTGTCTTCGATATCAATGGCTCGCTGACTTCGGTAATCCTCAAGCTCATGTTGCAGACGTTTTCTAGCTTGAACAGCGGCCTCAAGGTCGGCAGAGACGTCTTCTAGCTTTTCTTCTGATCGCTGGTTTTGTCGTTGAAGATCTTCGATGATAGCGTCCATGTTCTTACGCTCAGACATAACCTCAGCACAAGTCTCTTCGACCTCTTTTGCTTGCGCTCTAGCGAATTGTTCCGCTCTAGATGCCTTGAGGACAGCAATTTCGGCTTGCTCAAGTTTGCTGAAGTACTCATCCGCTCGGCTCTTGTATAATGATAAGCTTGAAGTAACATCTACAAGTTTGGAAGATTCTGCGTCAAGGCGTATTTGGAGATCGGCGAAATCTTGTAGGAGTTGGCTTCGACTTGCAGCGTCTTGGCCCCTCTGAAGGCTCACATCTTCAAGATCAGATTTGGCGTCCCTCAATTCGACTTCCAAGGTTGCACGGGCATGTTTAAGCCCGTCGAAATGTTTCTTGGTATCAATCAAATCTGCTAGTGCGTCCTTATGGGCGTGCAAGAGGGATCGACGAGAGTGTTCTTGATTGTTGATAAGCTCGAACAGCTCTTCATGAGATCTTGTCTGGACATCTCGGAGCGACAATTCACCTGACTGGATACTCTTTTCTAGACTCGAGACTTTCTTGGCCGAGTCATCCAGAAGTTCATGGAGTCGAGAATTGACCTGCTCAAGCTTCTGCACTCGTCGAAGTGACGGGCTGTCTTCTAGGATGTGATCTCGAGATGGTGTTACACGATCCAGTTGGCTCTGAAGGTGTCGGTTCTGCATTTGAGTAAGCTGCAGCTGATTTTGTAATTCTTCGACGTCGGTTTTGAGATCCATCCGGTTGTTGAAGCTCAATATATCCGCAGTGCGATCTGATCTTGCGGAATCCTGAGCAGCTTCGTTGCCATTGCTTGGAAATCTTCTAGTTGGAGTCGAGACATTTGAGCGGGGTATGGCGTTGAGCTTTTCACGGAGACGAGTTGGCGATTGGTTAAAAGGAGCTTGATTTGGGTGAATCTCTTCGAGTTTCGCGCGGACAGGAGAATGAGCGTCACCAAATTCATCTTCATATCTCTTGCGAAGGTCAAGTAATTGTCCCTCCGCATTTGATCTCCCAGCAGTCTGTACGCGTAGGTTGTTTTGAAGCTCCTCAATTTTCTGAACAAGATTTGGTACAAGATTGATCGACTTCTGAGGACTACGATCGCCTTCCCAATCATATTGTGGTGCAGGAGGCGTCATTTCTGGGTCGACGAGTTTCATTAGCTGCAGAACCTCCTTCTCTCGTGTGTCGATGATGACTTGCAATTGCCGATTCTTCGCTTGTGCTTGCACTTGAAGTCGCCGTTCATCATCTAACTTGCGACTCGCCTCTGCTAGCTGGCTGGTAGATGTGGAAGACGCTATCTCCGCATTTCTGCAAGTCTTGTGCTCTCGAGCTACTTCATGATTGAGATCCTCGAGACTGAGAGATAGTTTTTCTTTCCGTTTCTCGAGTGATGCTAATGCAAGCTGAGCATCTCCAAGCTGTTTATTCAACTTTTGATTCTGTTCGTCAGCCTTGGCCTTCTCCCGCTGTAGGTTGAGTAATTGGCTGCGTGAAGTTTCGCTCGCTCGCTCACCTGATCTCGCAAGTTCGAGACCCTTTTGTTGGAGTTTGTTTAGAAGCGCGCGGTTGTCATTCTCTGATGCTATAAGGCGGCTTCTCACAGTGTTGACTTCTCGTTCCAAGCGTTCCTTCTCCTTATCATTTCTCATTCCAAAGTCTGTCGATTCAGCAATGATAATGTTCAATTCCTTGACCTCCTGATTTCGGTGACCGCATTCTTCCTCGAGATATTTCGCTCTTTCGATCTCCGCCTGAAGGTCTCTGCGGACGCTACTTTCACGCTCTTGAGCTTGCTGGACCGATTTTCGATCATTTGCAAGTTGATCTTGGACCCTGTCGAGAACGCTTTGCGCTTCTCTCAACCTCCGAATCTCGCTTCGATCTTCTTGCTTGCTTTGCTCCGCGGCTTTTCTCGCTGCCTCCGTACGCCGAAGCTTGTCCTCCTGCACATACATTTCCTTCTCGATTCTGATCTTGTGGTCATTCAGCTCTTGGTACTTGTCTGTCAACTCCTTATATTTGTGCTCAGCAAGGAGTTGCACGTCGTCCCTCGATTGCCGTTCTGTGCTCATCTGTTTCTGAACATCTGATAGCTGCTGCTTCAGATCAGTGATTTGATTCTCTAGCATTCTCGAGTTTTGCCCAGCTTGGGCATCCTCGTCCAGCCTAGCATCTAACACTTTCTTGATATCTGCAACCTCCCTGTCAAGATGTGCTTTTTGAGAGGTCATTGCGAACATTTCAGCCTGAACCTCACGAAGGCGGTCGACGACGTTGCCTTTTTCTTTGGACAGTCTCTTCTGCTCATTGTCGAAAGTCTTGCGCTCATCCTCATACTTTCTGTTGTCGGATCTTAGAACAGATAATTCACTCTCCTTCTTGCGCACGAGCTCTTCGTAACTCGTCGACGTTGAAGATAATTCCGAGAGCTGTTTGTGAATATGACGATTCTCAGTAGCAAGGTCATGTTCTCTTGCACGAGCGGCCTGGAGATCTTTGTTTGCGTGTGCGAGATTGACATCCAAATCCTGGTCAACCTTTAATAATCTTCCTTCCAGATCGCTCACTTTGCGTTCTTGGAGGTGTAACTGGCTCTCGAGCATATTGACCTCCTGAGTAAGACGCTGTTCCTCGCCACTTCTAGTAGATTGTGCTTGGGCAAGGTCCTGAAGTTGTCCATCTAAGTTGAAGAGCTTGTCTGAAAGTCCTTTTTTCTCTTGTTCCAGGTTTGTGATTATCTGGCCTGCGTGTTCCAGTTGGGCTCTCCATTGCTCGGACTTTTGCTCAGCCTTCTTCTTTGCGTCCAGAAGATCATCTAATTGCTCTTCAAGCTTTTCTTGATCGTCCAACGCTCCAGCTAGTTTATCGCTCAACTCTGCTTCCCGAAGTTGGAGTCGCTTGAAGATTTCTTCCTTGTCTAGGGCTAATGCCCGTTCACTCTCGAGAGTTTGCTGAATCCGTTGCATCTCGGCATGCGCATTTCGACGCTCTTCATCCAATCGCTGGCGCTCTACGGCTTCGAGCTTCATCTTTTCACCGAGCTTCATTATCATTTCGTCGCGCTTCTTGACTTCTCCAGAAGTGCGAGTTGCCCCCAAAAGTGGCTTCATTTTGACCAAGAGCCTCCACCAGGGGTTTTCACACAAGTCGAGATATACCTGGAAATTTCGTTGTATTATCCTCGTCGCCTCGGCCCTATAAAGCCTCTTGTTGGCAATACGTCTCTGGGTGAAGCCACGAGCGATAGACTGGAACCGCGACATTATCTCACGGATCAATGTATCACGTTGTTCTTCTAGTTCTGCCAACACGCCGGCTCGGAAAAAGACTTTTGTAAGACCAACTCGAAATAATGCTTTGTCCAACCCAAGTTTTTCAAGCATCAGATTGGCCGCCATCTGTCCTTCTAGATAGCCTTTAGGCATGTTTCTACAGAGAACTTCGTATCTCTGACGAAACTCCGAAAAATGGAGTCGGTTAGGAAATCCTGTTCGCGCAATCCTAATTCCTTCTAATACACCATTGCATCTCAGCTGATCAAGCACCAGGGGTGCGCAGAGCTGCTTGGGTCGCTTTTTATGGTTGGGAATGATACAGCGAACAAAGTGTGGGTGTGTTGAATGAAGCTGGGCCATCAGACTTGAGAGCTGCTCCTTATGACGTTGAGCGACAGTCCTGAAGAGGCCCTTCTTGACCCTGCTTCGAGTTGCACCACTTTCGTCGTCAGCATCTGCGCAGTCTCCAAACAATGATGCGGTATGTCTGTCAGTTGAAGCTGCCAACAATCTGGTGACATTGTCGTTCAGCGGGTCTTTGTTTTTCTCGAGCCACCCTTCCGTCGAGTACTCCACCTCAGCCGCATAATGGGTGAGAAGGAATCCTTGCCCAAGTCGAGACGGGCGATATTTGGGAGTTTTGCGACCCCAAAGAGAGTGAAGCTTTTCGGTGAAAGACTTATCGGTTGCCTTGGGCATTACAGAGTCCTCGTCGAGACAGGAGAAAATACCGATAGGGTTGGGTAGCTCTATCAGGTCAATTGTTGGTTGAAGATCATGTCCGAAATCAATGAACTTCCACTCTATCTGTTCTCGGGCATATTCCTCTTGCTCGAGCACGAACATGTGGTGATTGAAGAACTGTTGGAGCTTTTCGTTGGTGTAATTGATACAGAGTTGTTCGAAACTATTCTCTTCAAAAATCTCGAATCCAGCAATATCGAGTACCCCGATGAAGTGAGAATCGTCCATGCCCATGCCAGATCTGTCCAGTTGTCTGTTGATCCGGCTAACTAGATCACCAAAACTTCTTTCGTATATACCCTTCGACAATGCATCAATCGCGAGACGGACTTGTTCCGGAGTTTGGACTTTCTCCACCCACTCTCTTCCAGCCTTTACTCGAGGGTGCAACAACCCTTGAAGGAATGGTTCCAGCGGTATGCCGAGCAGTTTGCACACCTTGTCGGCATGCATGCGAGCATCAGGCGCAAGTCGGGCTTGATCCGCACCTCTGCTCTCTTTCATCACCGTAATATTACCCAGATGAAGGACAGCCGCCACCGTTCTGAGGATAGAGGTCTGTTCTTGCTCTGAAAACCCCATGACGCTAAAGGCCTCAACCAGCGAATCCCATTCGTCTCGATCCGAAACTCCAGTAATCGTGTCATGGCCATCCCTAGTGTAGGCAAAATCTCCTACATCTTGATCATCAAGCAAGAATCCGTGCTTGAGCTTCCGATCCGCACCTTTCAGTAGCTGATAGAAAACATGGTAGTTCCTCTCGTGGGAATTCAACCTGACCACTCTTGATTTTTCCAGTAGATACCAATCGATGAAAGCTCCCGCGATCGTCCCGCCTCGGGTGAACTCAATTCTAATAAATTTTCCAAATCGAGAGGAATTGTTGTTTCGCACTGTTTGAGCATTGCCGAAGGCCTCTAGTATGGGGTTTGCGCGCAGAATCTGCTGTGAAAGATTGGCTTTTAGGTGTGCTTTGTTCTTGGCTGGTGACTCGGAGTGGGACACAGCTGCAAGATATTGGATAACCTTTTTCGTATTTTCCGTTTTTCCAGCCCCTGATTCTCCTGTGACCAAGATGCTTTGGTTTTGTCCTTCGTCGACCAGATTCCGGAAAGCTTCATCGGCCATAGCATAGATGTGTGGTTTGGTCTCCTCTCGGCTCTGGCCTTTATACATATTAATGTACTCATTTGTATATATTGGCAATGGACAATATGGGTTTATGGTAACCAAGAAAAGCCCGGAATAGGTATAAATTAGGTCTGCTTGGTATCGCATATGTAAATTGTGGACCACCGATGCTTCGTTGAGGTGAGTAAGTTCTGCCATATCGTCCGCTTTTTCGAATTTTGCGGGATTGACCTTGTCTACACCATCTATACTGACTTCGCGTTGCTAATATACAGTTAGTCGCGAATAGCAGAACCCAGTGTCAAGAAGCCATACACTACCATCATCACATTGGACCAGTATCTGGTCATTACCCAATTCTTCCACGATCCAACCCTTCACAAATGCCACTTGGGGGTCTTTTAGCCAAACATATCTTTTCCCCGAGAAGTCGTTTCCGCCTTCAATGCGATTGATCATCTCTGACCGCCGCATCTCTTCCGTGTTGATGAATGAAGGCGCAAATGTATTAGAGCTTTGTGTGCCCGCTTTGGAATCTGCATGGTGTCGTGTAGTACCGCTACGGTTTGGTGCCATGACGCCCACGAGCGATGTGTAGGATTGATTGCGAGTATGCGCTGGGCTCTGATTGACAGATAGTGGGGATGCTATTATCATCGATTTGGGTCGCCCATTATTGGAAACAGGTCCTGGAGACGGAGACTTCTGTCGTGCAAACGGACTATTTCGTACGTGGCCTGCCATTGTGAGGGCATTAAGGAAGAGGTGCTGAAATTTGGGGTCAGGTTTCAACTGTTTGGGACCATTTGAACCCGACACTATCTGGTTGAGGATGTAGGCAAAGGAATGCGGCCATTAGACAAAAAAGAGAAGATCAAAAAGTCCGCAATAGTACATAGAACGAAAAGTACATCTCTTCAGAAATCGTTGGTCATGGTTGTTGGTTGCTCATCTGTTGTTTTCTTCTAGGTTGGGACGCGCTTGTGAGTGGCTGAAGGACAGGGAGTAAACAAACCGGTGAAAGAAAGCGCGACATTAAATATCATGTGACCTTGTGTGCCTGAGCACTAGTCCGTTCTAGTCCTAGCGCTTTTGAGCTTAACTCGATGGCGAACCTTTTCGATCGCGACTTTGCCAACTACACCAAGGCACGATCAGTCCTCAGTCAAGACCTCCATATCAATTTTTTCTATCGCCCTTCTCATCATCGACCCTGGGCCCAAGTCTGAATCACTTCCTGTGTCTCTTTTCTTTTGTTGCAAGATGCTCAGCGGATCGGTTCTCTTTTGATCGTCTCGGAAATTTTGCGTTTTTTTGCAGGCACTCACTTGACATACAGTCTCTTCGCGGAGGTGGATGTCAGAGTCGATCTGAAGTCTGGTACGATGTCCAACTACCCAGTTGCGCCTCAATATGGCCTGAATTACGGTGTGCAAGACCAGACGAATCCTCCCTACCTGCCACCAGCCTATCCAACACAATACATACAACCAGCGGATGCTCGCATGGGCCATGGAAACATGTCATCAAGTTATGACGCGTCCGTTCCATCATATGGTTATCATGGACCAGCTCCTTCATTTAGCGCATCTGCTATTGCGTCCGGAGTTCCTCCTCTGCCAATATTTCAAGGTTGGAATCAAGATGCCATGCCTCTGCCGCCCTACAATGCACACAATGGTCAGCAGTATGCAAATTACTCGGACCAGAATATACAAGGAGCACACCAAAATTCGCAGTATTACGCCCCACCGAACCAGCCTTCATACCAATCCAACGCACAAGTGCCACGGCCATATGATGAAGGCGAGGTTAGCGAAGGTGAATTTGAGGGCAATATCCATTCCATGAACCAGGCATCATATAGAGGAAATCAGTATTCTGCAACTAGTAGAACACCATATATCGAACCTGCTCATCAACCTACTTACAATACGCCTCAAGCGCAAAACTTGCAGAGACCTTACCAACTTGGTATGTTATTCCTGTGAAAGTCAATACTTATTCATAGCAGCCTACTAATAATGTTCCAGCGAAAAATCCTAATTACCTGCCCCGCGAAACTACCCAGTCAAGACAACAGCAAGCAGATGCATATTCCCCTTGCGCGTCGCCTATAATTGGGACTTGCTTTCAGCAAATAAAGGAGCCTCAGAAACTTGATTCATACACCACTGCGGATAGCCGTACACAAACGAACAATGGATTGCAAGAGCAGACTGGTAAATCGCAAAATAATTTGATCACAGCATCTGAGCTCCAGAATAGGATGAATTCCAACGTCAAGCCTACAAGCCCGGATGGTACCAAGCACCACTCTTCTTTTAATGCTGCTCCTTCACCCTCCAACGGTGAATCAAGCGCATCGATGTTTAAATCTGTAGATGATGCTCGCAAGAAGGCACAGGCCGCTATTCTTAACCTCTGGCCTTACGACATTAGGTACCAAACATACATTGATGAGGGTTTCAAGAAGGAATCTTTGGATAGTCTTTTCGACGAGCTCCGAATCCCACGCAGCGAAACAATTATAGGCGACGAGGTAGATCAGCGTCCTGAAGACCGCACCTCAGAAGCTGCTGAATATGGGTATAATGCGCTCAAAGGTAAAATGAAGCAGACACTAGGTGGTGCAAACTCCAGTCCAAATACGAATCAGACGAATACCAAAGAATCTGGAATGGCTGGTTCTGCTACCTCAAAATCCTCCCCGCACATTGGGACTGTTGCAACTACTGTGGTGATGACGGAGAAAGAGCGTACCCTTCAGTCGAAGATGGAGGCTCTTCGAAAGTCACGAGAAGAGCGTGCACAAAAGGCTGCCGCGAAGAACTCGACTAAATCACCAGTCGATGCTATCGTACCGGAAGATGTTACAGCACCAACCCAAAACCAGCCTCCATCACAAGCGCAACCTACTCCTTCCACCCAACAGCCTATTGCATCGGCGCCAGAAGCTACCGAGGAGAATCCTCTTCCAACAACGATCGAAGTTGCGGCTTCGCTTTCGTCACAGCCAGCTAAGAGCGCTACTTCGCTACCGCAAGGTCCTATCATACCAGGTCTTTTCCTTACGTCAACCACGTCTAGGCCGGCGTCTGCAGTAAACCCTCCTATTACCAGTGCAACCACACTTCCTATGCAGAGAAAGCGACCTGTCGCAGCTGACTTCGATACGCCGTTACCTGCTGCGACACCTTTCAAGCGGCCATTTGGACATTCCCGCCATGAAAAACCCCTTGTCATTGACGTTAGTGAAGACGAGCTCGATTCAGATGACGAGGATGTAGAGATGGATCTTGAGTCTCAAGCTGACCAAGACTCGCCGGTTCAGTCTGTGGCAAAACTGCCCGAAAACAGATCCGCGATAATCAATAACCTGCCACCGCTCTCAGGTTTCCGTGCGAATACCTCGAACGCTGGCACACCACCGATTCTTCAAAGTTCCGCTAAAGCTAATATGGGAGGAAGGCCTGAGGTCCTCCAGCGCAAGGAAAGTGAGATTGAGCAACTAAAGAAGAAAATCGCTGAGGCAGAGGCTAGAAAGAAAGCTCGGCAAACTCCAACTGGTGGACAGACCCCACAAGGTGCACCAGATGATAGATCAGGCGGCCTGAACCTTGCTAGCAATGTTGAGGCTTCTATGAGGATGCAAAAGCTAATTGGAGTTGTTGAGGATAACGTTGCCTCAAATCAACACAAGTTAGAAGAGACAGTCGCCGCACGAACCGCTGAAGCAGCGGATCTTAAACTAGCCGAGGACGAGAGAAAACGCCTACGCCTCCAGAAACTTGCATCAGATCTTCCATTCGTTGATGCTCAAGTGCAGCAGAATCAGTCCAAGTTAGCCCGATTGCGAGCTGAGACAGCAAGGCTAGAAGAGGAAGTACGAAGAAGCCTCGAGGCAAAACAAAATTTAGCCGAGGAAATGGAAAGGCTGGGAAGAGAGACAGAAGAGCAACTCCAAGCACAAAGAGAAAAGTTGAATAACCTGACGAAAGAAGAGACTAGTCTCCACACCGGTACGTTGTCTTCTATCTTTCAATGCCTGGTCGCCCATCTCGTCGAGTTTCTTTTCATATATTTAACCAAAGTTGAAACTTACTCTTTAGTCTCCCTTGGTTCATCATCTCCATCGGACTCAGAAAATAGATCAGAGCTTCCTCTCTCTCATTTTGGCCAAAGTCACACTTCTAGATCGCCTCAAACCCTGGCCACTTCCCAAACCGCCCCTCAACAGATGGACACCCCGATGTCAAGCGAACCAGAAAATGCGCTTTGTTCTACTAATGTTGAGCGTGGAAGAGAACCCAGTGGCTTTCAAAACATGGCGGCGCAGGAAGTATTACCCGTCGTCGTACCGCAGGACACACCCAACACGAAAGACCAGACTTCTTCTGACTGTGCCCTTGAAGCAGCTTTACAGGAAGCGGTTCGTGCCGAGGCAGACTCTCATACTCATGGCTATAGCGATATGGAAATAGAAACATCATTTGCGCCGGATCCAACCCAGCTAGAACCGGTCACTTTTTCTAAAGCCGTGGATGAAGAGGTTGGTAGCCCAGATTATTCGCCAGTACTAGAGCGTGCAAACCTGGAGGTCAATGGAGAAGATGGAGACTCCGATAATTACGAACCACCGGAGGGTATCCCGCCTGTCAACGCGCCATCGCCAATCGATTCTCCACCCTTCAGTCCTGCGCCACCCGAAGAAGTGGTCGAGACTGCGGCAATGGATAGCCCCATGCAGATGGAGAATGCCCAGCAAGAAGATGTATCAGAGATGCCACAGGAACACCCGGAGTTTTCAAGTGCTATCGGATCCGGGTCAATTACAGAAGATGGATGCCAGGATCACATTGTCCCTCTACCTCATGAGGGTGAGCAAGGCGGACCACAACCAACCCTCAATGTAAAGCTTTGTCGTTCAATGGTAGCCTACATGCTAATCAAAGGTAGGACCAAAAACTTGCTCAGGTCAAGACATCCGAGCTCTTCAAACCTTACGAAACCCCCCTAAAAAAGTTTCGAGCTTTTCGTTTCCACCCCAATTACAAACAAGAGGTCGCGGGCGGATTGAGGTCACTGACATATAGTAATAAGATCGACCCGAGTAGGGAGTTTTGCCGATACGAACTCGCAGGGGGTGTTTGCAACGATACCAATTGCGAGTTCCAACATTTCAAGAATATAGGGCTCCCGGGTGGGTTACAGCCAGCGCAGTCTGGACTTAATCCTTGGACTCCTTCTTGTCTCCTTTGCTGACTATTAACTAGATGACGCTGTTTTAACAACCCTTGGCAGTCCAGAACACTTCAATGACACACAACGCGAGCAGTTCTGTGAGGGCTTGAGAGCCGTTCTAACCGACTTGCGCGCGAGAAAAATCAAAGATTTCGAAAAGATCGCCGCAGAGATCATTGCTCATCGAGCCAAATTTCTTGGCGACAATTCCAAAGTCCTCAACCTTGAAGGTACGGTCATATGAATACCACGACCCACAGTTGCGGCTCTGTAAGAATATCTGTTACGTTATATTTCTTTTGTCGAGGATCTTCAGAAATCATTGATACCTCTGTGATCTTCCCATTTTGCTTTTGTTTGTCGTAGATCAGCACGATATCTAGCATTTGATGGCCAGAGAGTGCGGTATCACACGCGACCAAAGTCAAGGAGTTGAACGGAAGAAGGTATTTGCTCGCATCGACACTGGTGATTTCCTACAATACCCAAACCACGAGGATCCGAGATAAGAAAATACAGCATGGCAATACCATCAATTGGTGTGTTCGGTCCCGAATACTAGTCAGCGTCGATAGATAATACAAATGATCAATTTCACTACAATTTCCAGTCCAGTCCAGTCCACAGTGTCCCTTATTTCATGGGCAGGATCTTTCCATCTCGAAACCCCCGATGTGGGTGGCTCGGTGGGTAACGAAAGTGGATTTGGGTCAACATATTCTACAGCGGAAAGTGCAAGGAAAAGCATGGTCATTACGATGAATTGGATTGAAAATTATATGAAATAGACGGCGGATCCAATAGGACTTCAAGCGTGACATGGAATGCATTCATGGAATGAATGATGAAAAGCGACATTACATGATTGGCTGACCAAAGGTGCCTGACCAGTCAGTGACCAGTTGAGCAGAAGTGTTTGCTGAGTCATTTGCAATGCACCGAAGTTATGCGCAAAGCACCGAAGTTATGCAATGCACGGCTTCTCAGCAAGCTTCGTTCAATAATCGGGACTTCTTCGTATGCTCCTCCTCCTCGTCCTCCTCTCCTTATTATTTACCCGGTTCTTAGTGGAAGAATCTCAACCTCTCCTCCTCTCTTCCTCTTCTCGTATTATTTCCCCGGTCCACTTCTTAGTGGAAGAATCTCAACTTCTCCTCCTCTCCTCTCTTTCCCCGGTCCACTTCTTAGTGGGAGCATCTCAACTTCTCAAGTCGGGCAATACACCTATGATTTCATCCACGGCCCACCCTTCACGTTGCACTAACTACACTGAGGAGTACACTGCGGGAGTGTAAGTATTATCTTACGTTACTTCGTATACCAGCACCAATTATGTCGAACCAGATCCGTCATGATCAGCATGACTACGCCTGGAACTTCGAATCGTCGATGGGTCTTCCTCCAAAACACACCACGTGGGGTGCTTCTTCGTATTGCTGTCGTCCAATGAGGCTTTCCTCGAGTAATATGCATATTTCTGATTTCTGCTATGACGAGCCATCCGCTCAAGCCGTTTCTAGTGGCTATTTGCTTGTTGGTTCTAGCGCTTCTTCTTTCTGTGGCGATCCAAGCCCAAGTTGCGGTTCTCTTGGGAAGTTTGGAGACCGTTCCTTGAAATTGACAAACTCAGCCTTAGTTCGGCAGGAGTTTTGTAATAGAATGCCACAAACAATGCTTCTGATATCACTTGTCGCTAAGGAAGCTTATTTTGAAGCATATCTGCCTAGCTTGGTGCTCCACATCCGAAGAAAACTTTTTAGAACTAGGTTGTGAAGAGAATACGAGATATGAGGTGTTCTGATTCTCACTACATAGTTGAAATAGAAACTGTGTAACTGAGTGACATACATCGTCATGGACAAACAAGACTAGCGTGGGGATGGAAGTATATAGAGACGACGAGTCTCAGTGCTTCCACCCATCAAAAGACAACACCAACGACTCTATCTTACCTTCTCAATCTCCTTAACAACCCCATCCAACATGAAATCCGCATTCGCTGCTACTGCCTTCGGCCTCGGTGCCTCTGCCGCTACTCTCCCAAGGGATATGTGCATGTTCACATTGACTACTTCTGGTGGTCAATCTGGCGTTCTTGGACAGTTGGGTGATGGGCAGAACAGAGTTGGAGGCAACCTCCCAACAGGAAGCTACAGTATCAATAATGGCCAGATCACCGATGCTATGGACCGAGGATGTATTCTCACAGCACCAACCACACAGCTACAATGCGACGTCGGCGCCACCCCAACTGGCAGCTTCTCAATTGGCAGCAATGGAGAGCTCTCTCACTCAGGCTCTTCCACTTTCTACGCGTGCCCAGCCTCCGAAACTGAATACAATATTTATGCAACGCCGGTCGATGGTCAGACCAAGTGTGTCGAGGTTCACCTGACCGCGTCTGGGTGTTATGTTACACAGCCGCCTCCACCACCGGCCACAACAATGGCAACAAAGACCATGACATCGCAACCAAACTCCCCCTCATCCACAGCCGGAGGCTCATCCCTGAATACGAACAGCTGCCCAGGAAACCTCAACGGCCCCTACCAATTCCCCCATCTCATTGTCCCCGTCTCCAAGTCGACGCCAAACACCGCCTACGGCACACAATACAACGGACAGATCAGCTCAGACATCTCCACCATCTTCAACTTCGACATCCCAGCCTCCTACACCGGAACATGCTCCCTCGTCTTCCTCTTCCCTAAGCAAGACCAACTCGAGACCTCCTCCTTCACCTGCAGCGGCGACGGCAAGTTCGACTTCAAGCAACTCAACCATGTCGCCAGCCAGTCCACCACTTATGCCAACCAGGGTGACTCCATGGCTGATTACGGAAGATTCACCGCCATGCCTGGATCTTCGACTGTGGTCGCAACCTTCCCTTGCCCAGCTGGACAAGCTGTCAGCTATGAGATGAGCGCCGTTTCTGGAACGAGCTTGGAGTATTTCCAGGATTACAACCCAAGTCCTATTGGTGCTTATATTACCACTTGCTAAGCGAGCATTTCCTTCAGCATTTGTTCCTCAGTTTTTATTTTTGTAAAAATGTAGCACTAAGCCATTCCTTAATAAGAACAATGACCTTGAGAGAGAGTTCGAAGAACTCTCAACGAGGGACAGTCATATATTATACCCATAGAGCAATATAGATACCAAATTCAAACTCACGAAAGGTTGCAAAAAATGATCCTGCTCCTGTTAACACTTCTTTATGTTTCTTGTCAGGTATAAGCTCCCGTTTTTTACTCGTTTGCAAGAGTGTGGCATTTCATCCGGTGTGATCACAAACTACCCGAATTCCCCGGGTAGGATTAGGGTAGTTAACAGGGCCTCCGAGATGTAGATTATGACTGCACACATGGAAACCACGAGAGAGGGGGTGCTGGCACCAAATAGTACTTCAAGGATCTAAAATAAAAGAAGGATATGAGTTTAAGAAAACCATTAACTTTAAATATAAATAGATGCCTTCTTGTAGTCTCTTTACTATATTATCGTTCGCTCGGACCAGCTCTAGCGATTGGCCCTCGACGCACGCTGAAAATACTAGTCACGTGAGGAGCACCAAAATCTCGACCGCGTCCCGTCTTAAACGCTCAAAGTTATTAATAACTACTAATATCTGTGACGGTCCTTCAAAAATACACTAAAAGAGAGAGCTTACGAAATGGTCCTATTTCTCGAAGAAAAGTAAGCTAAGGAGAGCACCGCGGTGGGTTTGATTTCGTCAATCCCAGCACTATCTACCTAAAATCCTTTCAAAATCAACGCTTACGAATATCGGTCTGTCTCATCAGTTGGCCTCGAAGTTGATACCCCGTCGATCCTCTCTTCTGAGCCAACAACGTCGACTTTAAAAGCACAAGATGCCTTTCTCTCGAAATGGGACGATGCCTCTCAGGCTGTTGACAGTGCGCTGGATCGGTTGCATTTCATAGCCGTGGCAATTAGGAAAACATCCGCAAAACAGCTCGATCACACAGTCGCAACCTTACCCACCGAGGATGACATTGTCTTTCGCAGAGACATTACATCCTTGGCTCGCTACAGATTTCCGGCTACTCGCAAAGGACTGTGTTAACAACTGGGAGACTCCATAGCTGTTCGACGCCGAATGCTTCTACAGAATAAACGCCACGCAAAAAGACATGCCGTCAGACGCGTGGCTGAGAATGGGCCTTCTGCTAAGCAGTCCCAATATACAGATCTGGAACCTAAATCCGCGATAAATCCGCGAGTCAAAGATAGGATAGCATCTAATTCCACTATGCTGGGGAGCGGCATGTCGAAGGCTCCTCGCCCAGATCAACAGGCCCCGGCACTCAGGCAGCCTCACCTTCCAAAGACACGGGATCTCACTGTCGTGAGAGCCACTAGAGCAAGAGTGAATTGAATGTTGGAATTTATGGAGAAGTGAGAATGAACGGGAACACGACTATTTTGCATTTACTTCTTTCTCACGGCGCTAATATCGAGGCGTCTGATCGGGCATCGAAGCAGACCCCGCTATCATTCGCCGATGAGAATGGACATGACGATATTGTGAGAACACTCCTAGAGTATGGGGCAGATCGAGGGGCAACCGATTTGCAGAGTTGCGCAACTATTACGTTTAAGTGAAGGCAAAAACCCAGTAAGTCCATGAACCACGTCGAGTAACCCTCTACCTGCTCAGCCGCTCTCTTTCATACTATACCATTCATACCAAATGGGAGGCACTGGGAGTTGGCTGAAATGTGATGCCTACGAGAGAAACGAGAAATGATTCATTAACCGGCTTCTTACAGGTCCAAATTCAGAAATTCATTCCCCGAGACTCTCTCTCGATGTCCCAAGTGCCCTTGACTGTTTGGCGCAGGTAGTTGGAGGCATATGCCCCCCGTAAAGGTATCTCTAATTGCCACAGTCAACATATGCACGAACCAAGAATAGAATGAGAAACTTACCCGGCGCCTGTAGGATCCTCGACTTTGACATTGAAGGCCGGACAGTGATCACTGCCCGTTGCATTTGCGTAAAACGCACCCTTAGCACCAAGAGTAATAACCACATTTTTTGCACCGCAGTTCAAGAACTCCTAAGCAATAACCGGCTAGGTCTCTTCATTGACTTCGTCTCTACCACGGCTAGACATGATGGCTGCTTCTAACTCGTTAACTAGTAGTAGATGAGTGAGATACCGGTTGAAGCGTTTGTCGATAGGGTCGCAGGTGCTGCATTCAAACAAAACTCAATGCCAGCCTTGCCAGCAGTCTCAAACATAGTCTCGACAATCTCCTTGTCGATTTCCATTTGCGCGACGACTAGATCTGGTGGGGTCCTACCTCCGAGCTGCTCGACCGTAATGAAGTTGAGAGCCTTATGCAGGAGTCAGAATTTGGTTTCTGGGGTAGGGTAAAGAGAGTATTTCTCAGGAAACATTTAATAGGGACTGCCCTCTATAATACAGGGACAAGCGAGTCTTTATATAGAGAGTGACTGCCTGACTAATCAGGTTTTAATATCCTTCAGAATCTTCTTTGCCACCTTGCCGATAATTTGTAATAATTACTAAGGAAATAAGTGACTCATATAACCACTATTACGTTATAGTGGCTAACAGAAGTCTTCTTTCTTCCACGTTGCCGTTGCTCCCAGCGTGAAGAGGCATCGGTTTTCGTGTATCAAATTCTCGACCATAACAAAGCAGATGCTTGATCGCGTGTCAGGCACTGTCACGATACCAGACGTATCAACACTGTTCTTGTTCAGTTCGACAATAAACTTCTCTCCGTAACGGTCGTCACCAACTGCGCCGATCATTTGACGTGGACGTTGTCTTCGCCTGGACCGTCGATTACGAGTTGTACCAATGTGGGTGGTTCTTCGTTGGTTGTTACTGTTGTATAGTCCCCAGCCAGCTTTCATGTTCCAACGGCTTTTGGTGACAAGTCCGATAGGTCGCAATCGCTGAGTTTGCCCCTTTGCCTCCCAATGCTTCGAGATATTTTTATTTGCCAAAACACTCTCCCCGCGGGAAGGGAAGCGGCTCGCAATCATTATTAGATCAGTGTCCAGCCCCTCGATGATTGCGATGGTTTTTGACATTGTTCAACTTCTCGGCGATGCCTTTTCGTGATGGGGAGCTTGTAATAAAGTTTGGGATTTGAGAGACAGGATCCAGGACGCTTCGCTAAAATTATAACTTTTGCACTACAAGCTTTGGGGAAAAGTTATAATTTTACCTAGATCTCGTAAGGCGAAATCACATGTAGCCTGACTAAGCCGGATTGGGCTTACCTTCTTTTACGGGTGGGATATAGGTAAGTCTTTGTAGATCGAGGTCTATAACGTATACCTGTTCGTAAATATCTGAAAGTGTCTGTAAGTCACGTAGTTATTATAGTTTAAAGGGTAAAAGTACTAGAGAACGCTATACTATTAGGTATTATAATATATACCTCACTTAGGTAACTATTTATAGGATTTATAACTAAGAGCTTTCTTTCTTTTTTACCTCCTCCTCTACTAACTTCGGTATAAAGTAATCCGTCTCTTCTTCCTCTAGTATTTCTATCTTCTCTTTATAAAGAAAAGAAAAACTCACGGACCACATAAGTAAAGAGAGCCATGTGGCTTTAAGTTCGCAGGGAGCTTCCATTAGGTGATGATATAAAACGATCTCAATCTATCTTGATGGGAAGCCCAATAAGTATTTGGGGCACCGATCCAGCGAGCGTGATTTCCTTCTTACCTCGTTGAATCATACAAACCTCAAACCTTTAATCCACCCCCAACCATATCACTTGAGCTGGATCTCAACAAGCCAACACTGCCCCCAGAATAGCCTCTCCAATAGCTCCCGCACTGGCCGGATTCTGCGCCGTAATCATCTTTCCATCCTTGCCACTAACCACCACACAACACGCATGTGGCGCCGCAGCATCGAACTTCCCCGAAATCTTCTGCAACTCCGTTTCCAGCCTGAACGGAATCGAGCTCGACAATCCCATGGTATCCTCCTCTGCATTTGACAACGCTGTGACAGGTTGGTTGGCAACAAGGGAGGAGCCGTCGCTGAGCCTGACCTTGAGGAAGGCGGCGGGGCCGTGACAAATTGATGCAATGGGTTTGCCTGTCTCGTAGAATTCGCGGATGAGTTGTTGGGAGACGGTGTTGTCGACAAGGTCGAACATTGCTGGTGAGTTTGTTAATATATGTTCATATATAGAGGCAAATTCGAACGACTTACGACCATGACCGCCAACGTAGAAAATGGCAGCATATTCACCCGCTTTACCCAAGAATGTCTCAAGAGTCTTTGTATTCTTCCACATTGCTTCTTCCTCCTTTACGAACTTCACCGAGATAGGGTCGTCCTTATACATATCGACTCCGACGGAGTCGATCATTGCCTCACCACCGTAGGGAGACGCAACAACGATCTCAACATATGGCTTGAGCTTGTAGAAAGGATGAGCAAACTCAGGGAGCCACCATCCTTGAAACCCAGAAGGCTGGCCGCGGGCTTCGGATGAGTTGCCATAGGATGAAAGTACGAAGAGGACTTTGGGTGCCATGATGTTGGTAAAAGAGGTAGCTGTGAAGTTCGCTTGAAGATGGAAGGTTTTATTATAATGTGTTTGTAATTGGAGCTTGGTTGAACAATCAGAGGTGCAATCGACTATCATCTTATAGCTTTCAGAGCGAATGCAAACATCATCACAGCCCCCACAGGTTGCTTGGAGCTCATCCTAGTGATTGATATATCAGTCAGTGAACCCAGACAAGGTTCCTCCTCTATTTCGACATAGCTTCCAGCGATAATCTGCAGATCACTTGATGGGTGCTCAACTAGCATGCTGGAGCAGTTGGAAAGGATTAGAACCGAGGAATGCTGCTCAATCATTGGTGAATTGGGGAGAAAGTATTCAGATGGTTGGTGCTTGTACTCACGAGAGGTTCCTTGAAAACCTTGGCTCACACGCAGCAAGTAGAGCATCATGTATCCGCAATGAGTCACTCTTAGTAAATACACGGACTATGTAATATTCGGCATACAATAAGAAGCTCAAATCCGCGGCCTTCTACATCAACGCCATTTGCATTGCGTATAGTCCTTGCTATACCAAGCCATTGCGTGCTTAGTCGAGAGTTTCAGTTCTTAAAGCCATGGGTTTATGTAAGGTTCAAGCTGAGATTCTGCGCTTATGGGGCACAAATAACGAGCTAACGCAGTAAGACTCTGGCCGCTCTGAATATGTGACGCTATTGCCGATACCGAGAGCAAGATATGCCGGCGACAGGAGTTATAATACACAAGCAAGACAAGAACAACCCAAAACAATCATTAGTACCCTGGTCGCCGGATGACTCAAATTGACCGAGTGAGCTACCACATAGTGTGACAGTATGGGAGCACATTTGCTGCATAAGATTACACGTATGCACAATCGGACCACAAGTCTGACAGAATGAAGTGCGATGGTAGGCCGGAGCAATATATCTATACTTCTGTTAGAAGTGAAATTGAATGCATTCGCAGGACCTTCGAAGGTGATGATATTGATAACGTAGCCACTCAGACACTTCTACCGGTTTTTGCCTTTAATAAATCTCACTTTACAGATGGTATACAGAAAATGAGCGAGTCGTATGTCGATCGGAAGAAACAAACTGTAGCGAGACATATAGAGGGCATTGCTAGCGCTATAAAGAGCGCCGGTAATGTAATAAAGTGAGCGAGGCAATTGTTTAAAAAGAGGCTTGAGAGCCTTATGCAGGAGTCAGAATTTGGTTTCTGGGGTAGGGTAAAGAGAGTATTTCTCAGGAAACATTTAATAGGGACTGCCCTCTATCATACAGGAACAAGCGAGTTTTTATATAGAGAGTGACTGCCTGACTAATCAGGTTTTAATATCCTCCAGAATCTTCTTTACCATCTTACCGATAATTTGTAATAATTACTAAGGAAATAAGTGACTCATATAACCACTATTACGCTATAGTGGCTAACACACCTCCTCACTTGTTAATATAGTAATTATGGCCTTAAAATGAGAAATAGTAAAACTATTACTATGGTTTCGAAATGAGTGTAGGTCGAATAGTTACAGCCTTTAATTTTCAAGGCTTTCTGTTCTCTTAAGAGCTAGTATGATTTCCTTAATATCTACTAGTCCGAAGAGGGTAATAAACTCGCGGTGTTTTTGCCTGGGCAGCGCCTTTGTTAGGCCAACTACTAGTATGGTATTTGTCGGAATCCAGTTGATTTTAAGTCTGTTTTCTTAAACTTCTTGACGGAGCCAATACTAGTGTATATCGACGTGTTTAAGCTAGACTTAATGTCTGCTAGCTGGCCAAATAGGCCTGCTTTTGGGGTACGCGTGACCGTTTGCCCTTCTGGATATTTGACTCATCTACTATTATATTTAAGTAGTGTGGCTTACTCGATTTAGAGGCTATTTTATAGTAGTATTTTCCTTTGCTCTATTTATGTATATCTGAGGCTAATTGTTCTGTTAATAGCTGATTCTCTAGGGTAGCTGTCGAAGGAAAGATTAGTGTATAATTAGGTGATCTATCTCCTTCTATATCTATACTAGTACCTCCTATATTTTAGTCCTACTAGGCTCTAGGAGGGTTCTCTTCCTGATAATCTTATATTAATATCTCGATACTAACTACTTAGAGCTCTTAATATTAGAGAGTAATAGCGTAGGCTCTAAAGTTAGAAGTTAGTATAACGTGATTTATTAGAACGTTAGATATATTACTACCTTAGATAAAAAAAACACATATAAAAAACGTTCGTACGTAATCATATACCTCTTATATTAATAAAATTAGGGCTATAAAACTTTTAAACTAGAATTCTTATTTCTTAAGATTTATAAATATCTTCTTAATATATTATTATATCTATTATTTAAAAAGTTATTAATAGAAAACTAAATTATAGAGATTATTAGGCCTCTAACACTTATATCTTATTAACTACTTATACTATAAGTTTAAAACTTATATACTACTTTATTTAAAGTATAGAAAGCCTAAATTTAAATTTATAGCTTTTTATATAAAGAACTAAGTAAAAAGTATAGTTATATATAGACGTTTTTTATATATACTTTTTTTATTTAAGATACTAATATATTTAACGTTCTAATAAACTATATTATATCTAATTATCTTTTTAATAAAGAAAGAATATTAAGACTTAATATAAAATCGAGTATATATAATTTCTCTATCTCTAGCTACTTAGACTTAATAACTATAAATAGAGAACGCTCTAGTATCTTAATAGTCTAAGTATTAATAGAATTATTAAACGTTATATCTCTAGTAGTTATAATCTTCTTCTAAGAAGAGATCTATATCCTAAAGTTATTTATATCTTTATATCTATAGAGATAGCTAATTAGTACTCTAGAGTAGATTTTATTAAGCTTAGAGCGATTTTAGATAAGTAGATAGACTTTAGTACTATATACTATAAGATAATATAATTTTAGTATAGAATTAAACTCTTCTCTAGCTATCTATATAATCTTAATAAAAGACCTCTACTATAATACTCTAGTTAGTAATCTATTAATAATATAAATAGCTATTATAAAGTACTCTATTTATAAAGACTTAGAGAAGTATATTTAAGACTTATATTATCTTATATAAAGGTTATTTAAGTTTCTATTAACTCTTCTAATAAGTAATTAAGTATTTTCTTACTAGTATATTCTAGGCGCTTATACTACTTAAGTAGAGTATCTTTTAAGACTAGGTTTAGATTCTTTAAACGCTTTTAGTAGTTTTTATAGTTAAAAAGACTATAGATTCTTCTTTCTATTTATACTCTAGTACTTACTAATTTAGATATATTAAAGTAGTAAAAATTAGTATACTCTTATATATTAGAAGATTATTTTATATATTCTATTAAAACTCTATCTTTTTTACTATTTATAAGAAACTAAACTAGTATAAAACTCTAGTATATAGAGAATCTCTTTTAGCTTAAAAGAACTTAATTTTTCTATAGTATCTATAGAGTAAATAACTACTAAACTCTTATCTAGAATTCGAACCTTCTTACTATTTAAATATATATATTCTAAAGTAGTATATTTTATATAATTACTTAAGAATTACTAGCGATTATTATATATATAGTTTATAGTTTTTAAATTAAATAGAAATAAGTTATATAACTTATAATTAAGCTTTATTATTACTATATAGCTTATAGATATATTATATTAAATTCTTAAAGTAAATATACTTTAAGATATCTCTAAGCTATTCTATTTAGTCTTTATATAGACTCTTACTAGTACTAATACTAGTACTAGTAGAAAGAAACTCTTTTTCTACTTATTAAACTACTATAAGAGTCTTTAGATTAGGTTTTTAGCTACTAGTATATACTTTAGAGATTAAATATTTATACTAGTTAAAATAGTATTTCTCTTTATAAGTATACTTTAGTTTACTTTTTAGTTTATTCTCTTAATCTATAAGATTTCTACTAGTAGACTTACTACTAGCTTATAAGAGGTTAATAGCTACTATAAAGACTCTTTTTAAAGAAGCTACTCTTACTACTAATAGCTTATTATTTTTATACTAGTCTTTAAAGTCTCTTAAAAGCTCTATAATATTCTAGCTTTTACTATACTCTTATAGCTTACCTCTTTAGAGATTATAAATCCTAGAGTAATATTTATTATAGTAAGTATAAAATCTTAATAAGCTCTTTAATTCTAAACGTTTAAGACCTTAAGTTAGTATAGTCTTTAATATACTATCTTCTAGTTCTTAAGTTATATATTAATATTCTACTTTATATTAGAAAAGTAAAGAGTCTAGTATTTAAGAACGTATTCTCTTATTATCTAGTTATTCTTTAGTATAAAGTAATTCTATAATACTTTTATTATTTAATAAGAGTTTAAATTATATATTTTAATAACTTATAAACTATTATTCTTAAGTATATTAATAAGATTTATTAAAGTCTTATTAAGAGTCTTTTACTTATAGTTATATACTCTTAGATTATCTCTATATATTTTAAGTATAATTTATATTTAAAGCTTCTTAAACTTTATAAATAGTAAGTTATTAGATTATTCTAGAACTTAAGATCTAATAGACTTAATAGTAGATAGTAAAGATTATAAAGCTTCTCTAGTACTAGAGAATTAGAGTTAATATTATCTTATATTTCTAGACTAGTTATATTTATTTTAATTATATAATACTAGTTATTTTAGTTCTTAAGTACTTCTAGTAGAACTAACTATAGATTTATATATAGTAGAGTTATTTTAGATATTATAAATAGTATATAAAATTAGAAACTAACTTCTTATATTTATAGAATAAAGACTATATTTTTAACTTAGATAAAAAATAGTTAGAGACTAAAAATAAGATATAATATATAATTAGTCTTTTAGTATAAGTCTAGGCTTATAACTAAGAGTCTTATATAGAAGTTAGAATTTAGTTTCTAAAGTAGAGTAAAGAGAGTAATTCTTAGAAAATATTTAATAGAAACTACTCTCTATAATATAGAAATAAGTAAGTCTTTATATAAAGAGTAACTATCTATAAGAGGCTAGACCTTAAATAACTTAAAAGAAATAGTTTCTAAAATTTAATTAAGAAGTATATAGAGAGCTTATATAAGCGTAGCTTCTAT
>MU251794.1:0-28642 GCA_019669835.1 Amylocarpus encephaloides
GGTCGCGTCAAGGAGGTTAAAGCCCTGTGCGATAGCGGCAGGTGTAAAACCACAATTAAAGCGTTCGATAATCCGTGTACGAGTATAGGGACTAAGATGCTTCCCTTTAGGTCGATTCCCAGAGATAGGAGTCATCGGAGTACGTTGGGGTGGCATTTTAAGTAAAAAAGGATGTAGGTGTGATGGGGTGAGCGCGTCGCGCACGCGCCTTTTAAGCGAAATCAAAAATAGCAGTTGGCTAGTACTGTACATGGTCGAGGAGATTCAACGAGAAGAATCCTGGGGTGCTCAGGGAGTAAGTGAGCAAACATGGAGAAGATCAACACGGTTCTGTAAGCTGAGTTGAGATACTTCCTGCGGGCTTAGACCTTTAGACATATGCCGCAATATTTAATTAGATAAAATGCGCATTTTGCGACTATTTTGGGCCTCCGGAAGACTTCGTGAAAGGAGAAAACTCAGTACCAGTCTGTAAACACGCCTAGGGTAATGAAAAGCAATGACTAGAGGCGAATCTACGGATATATCGTATGAAAGTAAGAAAATGAAGCTGAAAGCTCGGCTCCCTTAGCGTCATGCAAGATGCAAGCCAAGGATTCTGGAGAACGGAGTTACCCAGTAAGAAGAGAGAGCAGAGATGTGAACTAGGTAGGGCAAAGCACAAAATAATTGCGAGGGTGCCTCCAATACAACGCCGAGTAGAGGGTGGCACACAAATACGCCTCGGTTGCCATGGGTAGTCCTTGTGGTTTATTTCGCCTGGAGCAGTGGGATGAAGTAAATTTACTACGTAACGAATAACAAGATAAGAACCTGGAATACGCGCTTGCCCACTCTGCATCCGAATAGACTGCAACAATCTCATGTGCTCCCCCAGGACCATAGAGTGTTTGTTAATTGACTATCGGCACCAAATACCTGATACAGGTATTTGAGTGCTTGTCCACGGCGCTCTGCTAGCTTGCTCTATGGTGACTGAGTTTGCCAAGTACAATTACAAGGGTTAAGCTGAGTGTGGGTACTTCGTAAGGGAGGTACTTGCCTCAACTCGATTGAATTCTTCTACTAGACCACTAGAAAGATTTCGCAGCTTCTTACGGATTCTGTCTCGCTTGCTTCTTGCCTCTAATCTCTTCGCCTCACCCAAAACACGGAAGGCTATCGCATTATTGGGATAGTAAAATCACAATTTGCTACAAATAAACGCGAAGAGTTTGCAAACTTTGCCTGGTGCCAATTTTCGTTCTCCTGCACGTAGTCCAAAGAAACTTCCACGACAATGATAATCCTTCTCCGTCATAGTTGCACGAGGAATGAGATTTAGGAAAAGGTTAACCTCATAAGGGTGTGCATATGTTTGACAATTGCACCGACGAATTGATAGCCCAAAACACGACTCTAGGAAAAGTCGGGGTAAGAGGAACAACTTTCGTACTCAATTCATCAGCCACGTTGGACTGTTATCAAACCTCCCTCCGAAGCTAAACATGTCAAACCTTTCCCAATTCTTAATACCGGCAGAACGAAGTCTTTTTGTCGTTTCCTCGAAAAGGTAGGCGCCCGTGAACTCACCCCTTTCGTCCGAGGCAAACAGCGGCGCATCGTCAGGCTGTGGGTTTATCTCGAAAAGCTCCCGGAGAGCGTGTACGGCGCAACAATTTGAAGGGTTGGCGTGTATAAGAAGAACTCTTGGAGCAGGAGGCCCCAGCTCGAACGCTTTGACAGGTCTCTCGTCGACCGATACAAATATGTCATTCGGCCCAAACTGAACGTCGCAACGACGGAGACGAGTGACGTCGTATAGTACGCTGAACCATGATAGAATTGCGGCGGCTTTAAAAACTGCATCGTTGATTCTAGCCCGGAGAGAAATGTCAGGCTGTGGGGCAGTGATAGCCTCCAGGACGTCCGTGGTGATCGCCAACCGACATGTTGTAACCTCCAAAGCCGCGAGATCGTCGTCGGTGACAAATAACCTGATACCCTGTGCACGAAGGTATCTCGCAAAGGAAGTCCGAGGGACATTACTGTCCTGCTCATGAGACACAGGGTGTCCAATAACGTAGACCCGATTATAGACCTCCGGAGACGGCTGCCAATGAGGTCCACAGTATTGCTTGTGATTCGATGGAGGGGAAATGGAATATGATTTAAGATCGGGAAGGTGGTGAAGCGTGTTGTCCGTCCCGATAACCTCGCTAAACACATCTGGGTCCCCAAGAAGCTTGACGTGTTGGAACTTTGGGAAGTTCTTAAACAGTTTTGGGAGTTGGGGTTCCGGGTGATTTGGCGAGATGTTTGAACCAAGTATTTGGAAAGTGTCGAGCTTATAATTGACGTAGAGACAGGGTCTTTGGGTCTTCTCGAGCTTGGCCCGAGATGCTCGAGTAAATATTGGATTACACTGATAGATAGGAGTGTACAAGCGCAAAGCCAAAGTGCGAGACTCTTTATTGACACTCAGTATTGGACTGTTTCTCACAGGTTGGTTGTGGCACAAGTCGAAGTCAGGAGCAAACTGTATCCGGATGGTTCGGGGTAAAATACAAGCATCCCATATCAGTTGTCGTAGCTCAGGGGGGAGGCCGTTGAACTGCATCTTTTCAAGAAAGAATAGTGTGATATTGTACCTGAAGAGAAGGCACAATATAAGGCTCCAAAAGACAGTGCAGAGTATAGTCAAACGGAAAAAAATCCAGATGGATATTTATGAAGAATGAGATTCGGTGGGAGGTCGCGACTGGACATTGGACAACAGATAACAAGCGGCGATACATTAATAATGAATTGACTGTTCGGACTTGCCGCTCCAATGATACTACTCGGCCACCAAGGGGTTGGCAACTTGGCGTGGAACTGCATGAGAGTTGTCTTTGCTCAGGCGAATGACCGACGAGATGTATGCTGTGATTCCAGTGCTTCATCTGCCATGAGGCCACACTTGGATACAAGCGGAATCGAGCGGACCAGACCCAACTCTTAATACTCCGTAATATCGAGTTCAACTTACTGGCCCTCGCGAACCTGAATGGTCGATTAGGCAGTAGGACCTCAACTGGAGGTACAATATGTGATTCTTGCCAACCTTTTCCACGCCGCAGCCCTACTTCATTTTCACACCGCGTAGCCACCAACGTTAGCAACCAACATCACGACGCCGAAAAAGGGAAGGACTTATCACCTGAACCGTTATCACCCCTTTTCTTGATGTGCGACCTCCAGGTTTCTTTTCAGTCTCGACACGTGACACCTAACCTTAACTCAACGCCCGTATTACGAAGGGCGAAGGCATTGAAATCCGTCCATTTCGCTAAGCATTTAGACGCGTGGGAAGAACACCAAAACCTGTATAACGCTCGATGCGGTAACATACATAGTTCTCTGTCAAATATATTGATTTGAAACCAACTACCGCGATTGAAGGCAAGAGACTTACCTATGTTTTTCTAGCAACAAACATCACCTGTTCTATTACAAATTCCAGAGTATAAATGACTCGAGCAGGTAGACCTTTGGACTGAACTCGCTCCGTTCTAGTCTCTGGTGGTCTTAGCCGAATTGGACGGCGTTCAATGCCTGCGCCCTTCGTGCATCCCCCCTTCGGTAAACAATCGGAAGCCAGCTCCTGCTCTATTATGCCTAGCGATCAAAACCAGAGGGGAGATCAAAAGTTCTCTATTCAAGGATCCATACCTACGTTAAGTTTCAAAGGCCAAGAACCTATTTTTTGCTCCTCGTGCAGACGAAGCCTTGGTATGGATCCTCTCCTGATGTGATTTCGCACTTGCACGACATGCCCCGTCAAGCACACCAGCTACCATAACCCTCGATGCAACTAATGCCCTGCCGAGGAAAGACACCGGACGATGTCTCCCACTCCCGGCACAGCCTTGCTGCTGAGATGATTGCATGCCGCTCCGTATGAAAGAGAAACACCTTCATGAGGAGCGCTAGACGTTGACACCCCCCAAGATTTGTTCTTGTTGTTCTTTCGGCCTTTGAAACCAGATAGAAGCATCTACCGACGGTTATTTCAGAGTAGTATTATATGTTTTTAAGTATTACTCCTGTGGCAGAGAGAAGTTGAATAAGTGCTTAACAAATTGTCCCTATCAAAAATGTTGGATTCCTCTGGAGTTCATGCGAAGGTGTGAATCCTTCCTGCCGACATCTGCATTCACAAGCTAGGCTTCTGCCCGCTGATTATATGCAGCGGCATATGACTATAGAACAGATCATCCTTATAAGCCCTCCGCTCCTCCACCAGCCACACCTCCACCTCTTCTCGACTCCACATCAGGCCTCTGGTCAGCGGCCTGAGCGCCATGGACTGAATACCATCAATCAGGATCGACTTGAAGTAGCGTCCGACCATCTTCAGTAGATCATCCTCCGGCCACTCGCCTATGGGTATGCGCAAGATTCGAGAGCTCACGTTTTGGAATCCGGCATCGCGCATCATGTCTGCAAGGAACACCGTCACTTTGGAGTTGACACCTAGGCAGGAGAGGCCCGAACCAAGTAAGTCCCAGTATTTACTGACAGGATGATTCAATGGAATGCTCCCATATTGACTCTGAGGAAGGTGGTCGAATTCTTGCATCTCCATCCATGCGCCCGGCTTGAGATCCCTTTCCTGACGTTAGAATCATGTTTCGACCTTCCTCAAAGCGCAGCAGACTCACCTCAACGCCTGGCGAAACAGTCTCGGCCAACTCCGAACCGCCAAAACCATATTCCGAGAGTTTATATAATCGAAGTGGTTTCTTGGTTGGGCCCATTCACTTTCGACGTCGTCAACCATGAATCTGACGTTCGGTGGAACCCACTCGGGCTGAATAGCACTCAAATCGACACCCAGGACATTAGCATTCGGATATCGATTTCCTACTACAGAGGAAGTTAGCACGACATGAACTCTTGCTCGAGCAGCGAGCTCCTGGAAATGATACCTACTCTCAATCGCCCACATTCCCGTCCCAGTAACAAGATCAAGGATATTTTTCGGATTCACCCCTACAGGTGCGAAGTGTAATCGATTAAAAAGGTACACCATCAACTCATGTATCCTGTCCTCTCTCTCCTGCTCCAACTCGTCATTCGGGAAGCAATAGCGCCCTTCACGAAACTTGTGATATCGACGACCGTTTTCGAACGGGTAGTCGACGACACTCAATGACAAGGACGTCGATATCGAGCTGTTGCTGCTATCCGTTTCGTAGCCTGCATCGTTTATGTCCACGATGGTATCATCGCTGGTTTGGATCTCCGGTGGCGGTGCGGCGTACTTGTCTTGGACGAGGTTGACCGATACGGCGCGGTCGTTTGTGGGGAATGTCATGAAGGCAGCTGTAATTAGATTGACTTCTCAATGGACGTGAGGGGAGGAGACATGAAGGTGGGAAGGCTCGACTTAACCTCCTCGAATTTGAGACATAGTGGTTCGTTTGAACTCGGCGTTATTCAAGGGTCTCTCAGCTCAAGAGCAGAATTGGCAGAAGGTAAAAGTTGTCAAAGTTGAGACATGATGGCGTGCCAATTGTTCAAAAAAAACAAAACCGGGCCGTGAAGGGGAAATGAGACAGGAGATCGGTTCAAAGCACAGGGATAGGTTTTTTTTTGGTACTTGATTAAGCAACCTAGAATCGAGATCGGCATTCTTCCAGCCCGATTGGTTCATTCATACCCTCCAATTTTGGGTGGCATGTTCTATTTTCAAAACCTCACTACTCACTATTTCTTTCAGCTTCGATGGTTACGGGATGGTTGACTCAATCAGGAACAAAATGCCGAGCTTCAGTTCGAGTGACACATTCTATAGAAAATTTCTCCATTAATTGTGCTAAGGCTGCCGGATCAACAGCTCGGCAAAGGCCTCTACCGAAGCAGAACCTTTCAATTCTGATCCGAGCAGCCTCCGGATAGTAAGTGCCGTGGGCTTCTCTGGGCCGTCTTCGGAAATTTCATATCTACAAAGAAGGTCAGGGAGCGAGTTGGTATTTGGCTATTGAATTTAGGCATATGGCAGCAGAGCTTTTAAGAGCCTAGGTGAGTCGACAGCGGTAGTTCTGGCGAAACAAGGGGTCACTGTCACGTGATTGATCCCCCTAGACACCTACAAGTCATTCAAAATCTTCAAGCAACCCTATTCATTCTGATCGCTTCTTGTCGCCAATTCATGCTTTCGAGTGCAAAGACTCTAATGTGTTTCCGAATCAGATGAAATGATTGTTTGAGGTGAGCGTGCACTCATTTCTCACGTCTCGTTGGTGGCGTATGCAGTGACCATCTTGTTGTGATTTGGGACTTGTTGTGACCCGGAAAGCAAGACGCCAATTCCTGAATTATGCACCTATCAGGGGTGGACTCTCTTATCTCTGACTACCTGAATTGGAAGAAATCCAATCCATCGGCCTAGGGCCACTCTAGATACAGAGTAGCAGCGAAGCAAGGCTGCAGCATGCCGTCCAGCCACGGCGGTTCTCAAGTTCCAACTTTGCTAGATAGCCAACCAAATTCAAAAAAAACCAACGACCGTGTTAGTGGTTCTAGATTGACCGAAACAGTAGATGCAAATCGGCACCATGGATTAAAGAGATTTCTTCCCGTGATGCTGTGCTACACACCACTACGGTTGTGCGGAAACTCGCCTTCGAAACAGATCTCCTAGGAGCCCATCAAAAAGTGAGGTAAAGGTTGCGTTTACTCTAGTTGCTATACCAACACCCCTTTTTCTCATCCAGATTCTGACGGCATTGTCCTCTTCTGATACATGCGAAGCGAAAACAAACTATTTCCCACTGTCAAGGCTTCCAAGTCTTACCGCTGCCCTCCTAAGCACTCTCGACAGAGACATGCCTTCTCCACGTCTTGATCCTCCAGCCCCCGGCCCGCATGGTGCCCTCAAGTACCCTGGCTCCTTCCCGGCCTTGAGGCAAGATATCGAATCAGTCTGCGAGCCCTCCTCTGTTCAATTTCTACTACGCCTTCATCGAAGCATCATTTTTCGATACAGAATCGAGTATGGTGAGTGCGATGGAGGGTTCGAAGCGTGGTCAATTGTTACCCACTGCTTCAATCTCAAACGCCTCAAGAATGGGATCAAATGCATGGACTGGAATGGTCTAGAAGTTGATCTTCTGGAACCAGCGACGAGGATGGTGGAGACTGAGATGAAGTCCTTGGAGGAGAAGGCCTCATTTGAACATGGCAGACGGAGGAAAAATACATTAGGAAGAATCGAACATCGACGTATTGTTCTTCTTAGTGGGAAACAAGTGGTGGCTACAAATGTAAGCTCCGTCGGAGAGTACATAGTTTGTGCCAAGGGCTGCCTTGAGGGGTTTGAAGATAACCTTCTCTATGTTGGTGGGCGGCCACTGTCAATTGATCGGCAAGACCTAGTGGAGAGATTGTGGACAGTCGAGGAGGATCTGGAAACTCCAGTCTCTGGGTCGGACAGCTCTTGTGAATCTGGCACCGAGGAAGGCTGGGAGGGATATCCCGGTGGCAGAGATGGTGTGGCAGCTCCAACTCTGACACCAGGGTTCGCCGATGGACTGATCGAAAAGATGGACGTAGACGAACGTCAAGTGTTGTCTGACGCATTAGAAAGGGCGAAGCACTAATGGACGAGTTTGGAAGGATTCGAACGCGGTTGCTTTCAAGTACTTTCTGATTAGTTCAAGTTTTCGTTCTCCTACGATTCAACCTCGAAGCTGCTCAGTTCCAAGCTTCGCCTCAGCACCAAGTTATAAATATCACGGTCTTTGCCAATAACAAAATCCTAGCAGCACGAGCCGTGATATCAGATGTGTGATCTGTCTGAATGAATCATGCGGTTCCTATGGCAGACGACCCGCAGGTCTGAATATGCTTTAGCTCCACCTGAATTGCCTCCGTTGTTGTCATGAATATATATCTTGGAAAAGAAAGCATAACATGATATTTCCGCTACCTAGGCGTTCCCAAAATCCAGAGACGACCTTAGTTTGCTTGACAGCCATCCTCCACCAGGGTTAGAAGACGCGGCTCTACATATCATTGGACCGGTTTATTCTTCCCGTTTTCCGAAGCTCAAATTTGGGCACATTCTCCTCCATTCAATTCCCTGGTGGTTTCAGCTTCCGTTAAATCAGAGTCATGGTCGGCAAGGCTGTTTGGAGCACTGGAATCCACTGCTTTCCAATTCGTGTGATATGTATACAATCAATAGCACACCAATGAAATTACTTACAACACGGTGTCTTGACGCCCCCAGATAGTGATTGAGTTCAGTGATCAATCCTTGCAGGGTATGTCTTCTTGCTTGCCTAATCCAAAGTGAGCTTCATCGGGGACTTTGTCCAAAGCAGTGGTGTGTTATGTTATGGCAACCATCACGAGAAACACAGGCTGGGTTACTCGTTGGCTATTGCACGCGGAAAACTTTGTTGCATAACTCGCCTGATCGCCAACGAGTAGAAAGAATGCTAGGGGGAAGGCTGGACCTCTCGTGGACGTTCTGGGACTAGCTCTCCTGGATGATATTTAGCGTTGTAAAATGGCGTTCTTCCAGACACAAAAGCAAAGTTGTGTAACCTAACAGACTCGTCAGATTGGATCGTCCACCAGCCGACGCTCTCGTATCAAGGAATGACATATCTCACCGCGAGACATTGATTTCTGAACAGGGAATACTACAGATTAGAGTCTACGAATTATTTCGTTGGACGCTTGCTGCAATCGCTGCTCCTCGGAGAAGTCCATCGCGGAGCAATGAGGGGGTGGTATGTAGGATTTTACCCTCCCCCCCCCCTATTTAAATGTAACTGCTCCAGGGTTGCACGTGCCAACTTGTTATCATATTCTGTCTGTGCCAGCCTGGCCAGTTACATTTAATTGGGGGGGGAGTAGTTGATAAGTAAAGGTCTATGAGCAAATCTCATTGACCTTTCTCGCCACAAGGAAAATGGAAGCCGAAGGAGAATACGTCCGTATCTTCTACGACGGAGGACAGTATTCAACCAAACTTCAGGTTACTGAATTTCGGTTTCATTGCCTTCAATTGAAAGTGTACGCCGATCAAATAGATTGTAACACTCATAGCTACATCTGGGAGCCCTTTTTGCTCACTTCGGATCATGTTGAACTGAGATGGTTGTGGATCTGGCACGCTGTCTGTGAACAGAACTTATCTCTGGGTACAAAATCCATCTGGAGACATGACAAGACGAGTCAACTCTTGTACGTGCCCTCCGAAAAGTCTTTTTATATTCCTAACGAAGTTCACAGTTTTATTACGATCGAGGGCGTCAAATCTCGAAAGATAGCAGAGCCCTATCACAAGATGGGTGCAATCGAAGGTCCGCTCAACTCAAGTCCTTTTCAGACGCCTCGGGTAAAGCCCCGTGAGAATCTTTCCTGGGAATGGACGAAGCCCGAACTATCGAGACACCTCTTAGCTTCCCTTTCGAGGGCGAGAGCAATGCTCGTCAATCGCCATGGTTCTGAGGAGATGGAGAGTATAACGGATCTCATGTGGGTGGAACCGCTGTTGGACTGGGGAATCGAATCAGGACCCGAGGATTTAATAACCGCGGCATTCTTTCGGATCTTCAAATCGAAAGACGATGAGGCTCAGAATTCTCCGATGAAGCACCTCCTGACCTACACGGTTATCACTGTCTGTCGCGGCAAATCGTGTTCCATGCGCTCTGATTTCTATCCTCCCTGGAAACCAGAATTTGCATCATTCGGAGTCCCTCATCCATGCGAAGCGGGCGGTGTTACGGAACGCGAGAGCTGAAAGAATCTCTGGCCCACCACCTAGAAGTCCTGCTGATTGCGCTATGTACGGTTTTTCTTTTGGGGATTTTGGATTTGCGGTGCTTGTTTGGACTTGGGTTTGTGAGGATTGTCACAGGAAGGCAGGCGGAGGCGCAAATTGATACAGATATTGGTACAGAATGAATCTTTTTCACTCATCATTAATTGGGGAGAACCTGCTAAGGAGCGATTGGCCCACTGTGTGTATCTCAATTATGTATCGGCTGCTCTTCGTTGACTTCAGCGAATCATGAATTGAGCCTACCTCCAAAGTGATCATGGCGGCTTCTCGGTGGGTGCGAAAAGAGGGAATTGATCTCAGGATTAAATCCAAGCCTGAATGCTGGTCCGGAACGATCATGCTACAAGACGACCTACTGTAACACCCCCGTAATTGCTCATGAGCCTAGTTCCGTCCGTGGAAGCAAATCGATCCTGGAAATATCTCCTTGCTCAAATCGCAGATCAGTGATGTTAGCAAGATGAGATTTGATATATTCTAAGGGGAAGACAAAACCCTGCGTGGGAGGCTCCCGGAGGCACTGTTGACTCCCACGCCGACAGAACCAAGCCCCAGGTCCATAATCAAGCGTGAATTCCACCCCCACAGTGATATGCCATTGGTCAACGAGGACTTAAGCAGGTTTCCCACTCGATACCCATTCATCCATTCTGCAATTTGGTTCATAAGAGTGATTCAAAAACCGCGTATTCGTGAATTTTCATCCGGCATCAAGGTACACTTTTCTCCAATGATTCTATTGGAGAGTCTTACACCCAAGACAGCTCCAAATCATGTTAGTACAACCGAGAAAAAGGGGGCTTTGAGACCATTCCCACTCCCACTGAACTCTCCCATGTTCTGTTATGGCCTCAGCAATGAATTCTGCGATTTGATCGGCATCGAAGATTCTAGTGCCTCGGTTTCCATGTTCACGTTGGAGTCCATGTTCAAGATTTGTGATGTGAAAACCCTCTAGTGAGAACCCCCAAACGTGAGTGGTGTTGAGAGTCGCCGATTGCTACACATTGCCGATGCGAGCACTTGCTGAAGGGTCCAACAACAAGTCGAAGGCTAGGTCCGTTCCCACTGCATACCGATGAGAGCAAGCCAGTTCGGACTGCTGTGATGCCAGGGAGCAAGCGAGGAGGTCTTGAAAAGGTGATCAGCAGCAGGTTCTCACCTGTGCCGTGGAATACCATTAGAAAAGAGCAAAGACGGACGGATGGACGTTCATATCCGCTTCCAACTTCAGCGTCCTATTGTGATCTGTTGCTGCGGTCAGATGATCTGTCCTACCAAGTTGGCACAACGGAGAAATCAACGAGAAAGCGTTGTTTGAATTGCGACCTAGTTGGCACCGCTACTTGATCATTCTACCTGAGCGACATAAAGGAGTGTTGTGCTCTGATACGGAAACCATCACCTCTCTCGCCTCGCCTAGTCTATCTCTATCTACCAACTTAAATCCAATTCTATTCATTTGCCCTGGCTCGCCTCTTCTCTTCTACTGTTCCAACCTCTGCATTGTCAATCGCCTCTGGCGTAGGGATCATTTGACCCCTCGCAGTAGAGCGGCTTATGTTGCTCATCGTAGGGATGAAAGGGTTGAGATGGTTGACGAGCTCAGGATCGATGCTATTGGTGATAAAGCCCCACAAGAGAGTGCTCTTCAGGAAATCTGTCCGATCAGTGTATTTGAAGCTGGAATCGTCATTAGAGACGGCTTTCCCATGCGGGGGGTGAGGCGTAACTTACTGATTTCGGTTCTCGAGATTATCCATCGTGGTTTCCAAGGCCGAGGTTTCTCCCAGGGCGGCGATCGAGCAGTCTTTCTCATATCAACGGGCGGGAAAGCTCATGACTTTGAGGCCAGACTTCTGGTGGACGTGAAGGATCACCCCTCCAAAGACCGATGCAAAGGAACCAGTGAGCATCCCAATGGCATAAGCATCCCACACCCTGACCTGTACTATCTTGCCACTATATGTGACGTGGAGATCGCAGAGTACCCAAAGAGTATAGCAAGCCCCTTTCTGAATTTTCTGATAGTCCAGTATGGTTTTAATTGAAAGCATCGTTTTCCTCGAGGTGTTAATGAAGCGGGACGCGATCTCCAATCCATGGGGGAATGTCCTCGGAGATCTTTTGTAGAAAATTGGATCTCAACCAAAATGCATCGTAAAGGGAGTTATGGAAGCCATGCTTGTGGAAGGCTTCGAGCGTTGAAATTTTTGGGCTTCGCAAATCGCCTTGTAATTTCGTGAAAAGTTGAAATTGGTCAAGAGACATCCAGAGTCCGTTAAGGAAGAAGGTATTGCCGTCGAGAGAATCCGAGTGACGGGATAAGGTCCCGGCGCTTCTGTGAAGCGAGGAATCGATATTGCCCATCGTGATGGCACGGAGACTGTGTGAGGGAGCTTGCGTGAGGAGGCCTATGGGAGGGAGCTTATGTGAGGGAGTTATGTGAGGAAGCTTCGAGGATCGCCCATGGCTTTTAACACGTCCTTGGTCTCTTCAATCAGACTCCAAAAAATAGGGGCGTGAACCAAAATGGGCCTATGGCACCATCTTCAGACCGTAGGAGTCGACAGATTACAAGTTGAGACGTGGCACTGATGAAACATGCGGGCCATATCTGTACAATACAGCTTTTGGCGACAGTCTTGGAGTGGGAGATCACAATTGGGACTTGGCATTGATTGAAACATGCAGCCCATATCTGTACAATGCTGCTTTTGGCGACAGCCTTGCAGTGAGAGTGGCATTGGCACTTTCAGCTTCTCCCATTTGGAACTCCCCCCCTACTTAAATGCAACTGCTCCAGGGCAGCACGTACCAAATTGCTGTCATATTCTCTCTGTGCCAGCCTGGCCAATTACATTTAAATTAGGCGGAGGGGGAGAATAGGGCAGGGATCTCCAGCTTTCATGGACTCGGCTCGATCAAGAATTGACCATTGCTCAATCAAACGTCACATGGGCCGGGCCTCAGGGAGAGCAAGACGTATCTGATGGTCGAGGTTGATCGGACCATCGATGGGACCAGGACGAGGCTTATATCGACGAGACTGACAGGTCCAAGCACCAGCCAGACATCTTCCATGATGGACCACTGGTCCAGAAGAGCCTCTGCATCTCCTCGAAGAAGAAGATTCCACCCGACAATAGAGGGGCCTTGCGTGGTGAAATGATGCAAGCAGTCGTAGCTCAGCAGCCTCCCGTCGAGAAGGGCAAGGTACTCGGCAACACCCAAAATCCATTTCAACGTCTATTTCCATCTCATTCTTATGAAAAGGCGATTGAAAGCAACAACCAATCACGCACGCCTACCCTCCTTGCTCGCTGCCTCTCCCCTGCCTTCTTTGCTAGCCGTATTTTTCCCTTCTAGCCCTTTAGTTTCCCGAGCTTCTCCTCTTCATCCGCTCGGGGGCCTTGTTCCGGGCCTTGTGCGGGAAGATAAGTTCGAGGAACGAGACAGCTCTTTACTTGATCGCGGTCTCAAACAGGCTCCCCGTATAGAAAAAGTCTCGATTTTCTTCCGTCTACTCCACAGTAGCGTATCCCGTGCTCGTGTCGATCCGCCCCTCGTGATCGAAGGTGGACCGGTTGAGGATAGAAGAGACCCATTTGCAGGAGCTTCAAAGCCGCGTTGAGGATCTTAGGGAGACGCCCGAGATAATAAGAGCATTACGTCGGCATGGATAAAAGATACGTAGCGAACGGAAACTGTGGTGTGAAGCACATCCTCGAGTTATGTTGAAGATTATATATATATATTTACGCTTCCAGGGTGAGCAAAAGATACCGGGGAACGATAGCAGACGGATTTATACGAGAAAGAGCCATGGGGCATATCGAGTGAATCTTAGTTTTGGTTTCACGCCTTTCTTTAGAACCCTTTCAATTGTTTGGGACCATTACTAGTTCCGGGTCGACATCCGAAACCTTTAGAATCTTTCAAATTGCTTGGGAAAGAGAGTAGCTTAGCAAAGAGAGTAGCTTGGGAAAGATTATAGCTACGCTTAAATGAGTTCCGAGTCGATATTCGAGACTTCTTTAGAATCTTTCAAATTACTTAGGAGAGAGGGTAGCTTAGGAAGAGGAGTAGCTTAGGAAGGAGAGTAGCTTAGGACAAGCATTCAATCGCGGGGCGGGAATGCACTTATTATCATCATGATTCTTCCTTGAGGACACGCCTCGCCTTAGCCGCCACCAAGGCATGGATTCGCCAGAGCAGCCGTCTCTCCCTAATTACTCTCCGCCGTGAGCCATCCGAACGAAACGCACCCCACGAATCCGAGGACTACTTAAGATGCGCTCCCTCCTCTCCTCGCTCCATATCTGCTCATCATGGCTTCACCCATCGCCCGTGCTTCCAGCCTCCCCGCGCGCTCAAGGTCCGTTTCCTCCCACGGTGCTTCTGCTCGCGAGGCGCGACGTGTGGATCTGGATAGGCGTCGTCCAGGGCCCCGCCACACGGATTGTATGCCCTACATACAATCGATCCTATCGCTCTCGAAAAACGCCGAGATGTCATTTAAGACATACTGCTTCGGATCCGAAACATGTTCCGAAGACCCCTCGGATCGATTGCCAATTTGGTACCACAACGTTCGAGACCTCCAGCGACCGGGCTCAACATGAGGCCACCGGTTCTATCCAGGTCGATACTAGTAACTTGGAATCTCTGCCTTCAATGTCGAGGGAGGTCAACAGCTCCCATGCGTCAGAGGACATGTTGGTCTCTTTATGCCGGTGCCTCACTTCACGACGATCTAGTCCCAGCCTTGCTCACATCTCTACGAGATGCCCATCGAGTAGCACCATCTCGTCCTTCATCGAAGGCTAAAGAACTGTACACCGAAGTCCTGAATATTTCAAAATCTTTTCCCTGGGGATGATCCGGAGAGAGCTTCTCGAGACTCTCATAGGTCTGCCTTTACAAGACACACTATACACGGCGACGTACAGCCTCTGGAGTGTGATCTTTTGCGCGGTGGGGACCGTCCGGAACACACCATGCAATTGCAAGACGATGGAGCGCGAGATCCTGGCTCAACCGGCTCCCAACATCGGAACCGTAAGTCCTCGCCGTTCGCATCGCCGACCATGCTTCCGAACATCCCATCGGGTTTGAAAACGACCCGCGAGCATGTGTGGGCGACGGGGGAGATCCTTTGGCAAGACCTCCTCGCGGATTTGTCTCCGGCCAGTTTGCTTTGACTAGATAGAATATTAGGCGATCCTCAGACCCATGACATGCACATGTGTGCACACTCCTTGCTCCGTGAACTCCCGTGCATTCTTCTCCACCGCGGGACTCGCTGTATGTATGGTGGACCAGGTTGACAGGCTGTGCAAATAGAATTCGCCGACTTTCCCCACAAGGTAATTAGATACAAATGAGCTAAAAGGCCCCCACGGCAGTGGCCCCCCCGGGAGAGGCCTTGAATAGATAGACTACGAATACCCATCCTGATAGACTACCCATCCTGATAGACTACCCATCCTGATAGACTAACGTCTGTCCCTACGTAGCGAGACGCACCCTGTAACGAGACAAATCGTAGGTACTTCGAATTCAAGCGACTCTAAATTTGCGAATATATTAAAATTTTAATATATTTTTATTTTAGTTATATTATATGCCTCTCCCGAACATTCTTAACTTATTAATTCCGAAAATTTTAATCGCGTCGTCGCCGCCTATCTAAATTATAAAGAGCCTCTTAGTATAGTGTAATAAGACCCCTCGACCCACGACACCACTATTAAGCTCTTTTCGCCTTTTAAACTTATAAAAACAATTAGATATAGATTTCCGAGTTTTATTACAATGCTAAAAAGCCAATGCTAGTATTGTGGCAGCCAAAGCACGCTATTTTATACGACGTCGCCACAAAGGATAATACCTCCTCCCATTAAGCGAGTAAGGATCCTGGTCAGCGGCGGTGTGGTTATAGTAATCTCGGTAAAATTATATATAATAAAATCTGTGACTACTAAAACGTGTGACTACAACGTTTGTGGCTACGCGTACAGTACCTTGCCGGAAAATTCCCGTTTCCTGACATCCTCCGACCAGAGCAAAAAATGGCCCTGTGCGCAGCCGACAAAATCGGCCATCTTCTCCTTCATGTGAGAGATGCTTCTGTCGCGACGAACTTTAGACTTTTCACTTTAGACTTTTCTTTCCTCTCTAAATGTTTTACGCTCTATCTACGCGTTCTTCTAGAAATTTCGCAAAACATCTAGGAATATAGTCGTAAGCAGAGGGGGTTACAAATACTCGAGAAATACAGTTAACGCGAACCGCAAGCTCGTAAGGCCAATAGTTAGGTCTAGTTTAGTCGATTTGAGTTTGCGAAGGTTGTTCGAGCATTAATAGTAGTAGTATGAGAAAATCCTTATAGAAGAGCTTCTTTACTTAAAAATAGGATACAGTACTGTACCTAACGTCTATGTCCCTTTGGGCTTAAATGTTGGCTGTTGCCTTAAGCATCTTTAGAGAGTAAAACTAAGCTGCAATGTAACAAAACACTGAAAGGCACTCTCAACAAAGGAAACCAGTGCACTCCACTCCGTAGGTACATATACATAGAGTAGAGGGGAAGCAAGTGCGCAAATGGTGCTGATGCCTGCCATACCCCATGTCCAGAACCAAGCCATCTTGATGAGACGTGCGTTATATATGATTAGGATCATTAAGACAAGTATACTAAGTAGTTGCATTACGGAACTAGAGATCGCCTGGTAGAAGTCGGCATCCTGAGTGTTACCTATAGCGTGTGAAGAATGCATGTATGCTAGGCCAGTTAGAATACAAGAAAAGAGTGAGAGGGCGGGTATAAGGAAGGTTAGTATAGAATTTATCCTTTGCGATTACTAATAAGCATAGACGATGTTTACTGGGCCCTAGTCTTAGAATCTATCGTCTGAACCTTCGTCCCTAATTTCGAACCTCCGTTAACTAATTATCACTACACAAGCGGTGCTAGTCAACTCACCCCGAAGTTTCTGAGTCCTAAGTAAGATCCTGTTCTGGTTTACCTAACATACGGCATGCCTCGCGGAAGTGTTCCTGTAAAGCTATCATTTTTTCGATTAATATATCGATTAATTTATTATCGAAAACTTTATATCTAACTACTAGAGGAAGATAACCGTGGAGTAGTAATACTATATTATAGATGAATCTGAGAGCAATGCGGGCGCCGTTGTACTCTCTAATACAGTACTCCGCATAGTCACTTTCAGTGAAATCTTCTCTAAACTCCTGGATCAAGTCTCCTAGTACTCTTAAATTTGGCGAACTATCCACGACCCGTTTTCGTGCTGCCGCCATTTGGTATAGGGATATCTTCTACTCGAACAACCGCGAGAGATAAGGAAGTGTTCTAGAATATTGAACGTACTTTATGGCCTCCTTCCTAGTTAGCGTTTGAACGAAACGGCGAATCTTAATTTCTTGTGGCTCGTGTCTATCGTAATATTCCAGACCTGGTAGATCAAGACCTACCATAAGCCCTTAAGAGAGGAGGCTCTTAATATAAGTATGATCGTCCCATCCAAAAAGACTTTAATCTCTTTTAGCGGTTACATCGGTGACCACCTTCAAAATGCAAAGGTCCAGTCGTACTAGGCCGAATACAATCTCTTCTAGAAAGTTGATGCTAGTACTTAATTCTGGTTGAAGTAAGTTTAGTTGAGGCAAGGTTAAAGGTAAGACAATGCCAATGATCAGCAACCACGTAACTTCTTGCAATAGCAATTATAACATACTGGTACTTGGCTGTTCCCAAGCAGCTTCCGTCCTATGAACCCTCGTAGTTCTTCGCCTTACTGTGGGATCATGTTCTGCTGACCGCGGCGATGAGGCTCTTTGAGGTCCCAAGTTTCTACTTGAATGCGTACCGTCCGCTCGAGTTGGGTCACAGAAGCCATTTGTAGAGTCCAAAGCATCGGCCATTGTTGTTAAAGAATTGTGGGGTAGTGGTTCTAAAGACCTGGTTTGTGAAGGGGGATCAATGCTTCTTAAGCAGAGGCTGAACAGAAGCTGGGTTGTGCGCATTTCGATATACTTCGAAGTAGGTTGGAACTATGCGTGGGAATGCACCGCCACCACCAACCCAATCAAGGCGGACCACTAGGCGAATCTCCTTAGGCGCAGGAAAATCCCTCGACTTCGATCATACCGTTCAATCTCTCTGTATCACTACTTTTCGGAGTCAATAATCTTCAGCTAGCGCACGTTATGATTAAGGCACGCCAGGAGGTACGCCTTGCGCTAGGACTTAACTAGCTCTGTCCATATCATCCCGCCGTCGCGATAGTAATGTAAAAGGAGACGAGTGACGGCGCTCCAGTCCCCAGGCACTAGCGTGCTGCCACCTGCCCATAGAATGTTCGAGAAGCCTGCTCTTACGCCACACACGTGACTAAACCTGAGAATCGTGGCTGGGTAGAATATAGCGAGCCCGGGCGTGAACATAGTAAATTTTATCTCGGCTAATGTACATTACTCAGCACCGAAACAGGTAGACCCCCTCATCGCACCGGCGTAACTCCCGGACTGCATTCTTTTCCTCTCTGAGTGTTATTAAAATTTGGAGCCATATTCTTTCGTGATAGGACCTTTCCTCAAGTGCTCCGAATTTTGAAAAAACCTCAATAGTCGCGATTAAACAGGGGGGAACAGCGGAAGTGGCGATCGGTGGCATGATTGAAACGATCGATAGTATCATCAAACGCACTCTTTTTCTTATTGCCAAGTGGTCTCCTTAGGGAGAAATAGTCAAAGAGAGTAATATATTAATAACAACTTTATAGACTTACTACGAAAAAATTTATGATTCCAAAACCATAGATTCGTCTCGTTACAGGGTGCGTCTCGGGACGCAGGGAGAGACGTTACCCATCCTGAAAGGGACGGGGGGACATTTTACAACCCTCGTACTGTATACATGACTGGACCAAACGTCCATGGGGGGTGGCATTTCCCGGTTTGGTTCGCACGTCATTCTCACATGGTGCGTGCATGCATGGGTCCAGCGTGGCGCGAGAGCAAGATCAGTTGGTAAGTACAGTACGGACAGCACCTCCGTACGGAGTAGGGATCATTTGTCTACGACGGGGCCACCCTTGCCTCCCACCATCTACTCCGTATACTAGTATACAGTATAGTCCGTACTCCGTACTGTACACCATCGACGGAGCCAGGACGCACGACATCTTGGACACGAGATCCTCCGAGATCCTCCAATGCACCGCGCCGATCCCCGATTCCCGTTCCCCGTTCCCCGCTCCCCACCCCTCCCATGAAACCAAAGCGCCTTCGCAAAGCCCCACCCCAAACGCGGAAGACAAGAAGCGAAGAAGAAAAGACGCGAGAGATAAGTCCCTCGGTAAAGACCGTGCGGAGAATCGAAGGAACGAGAAGCCACACGCGTGGCCCGCTAGGTCATCAATAGCGAGATGTCAAGCAGAAAGGAGTTGCTGGAGGGGCCGCTGTCTGTGCCACTGCCGCTGCCGCTGGCCTCGGGACCGGGGACCGGTTCCATGGCTGCGAACCTGGTCTTCAGACCTTGGATGGTTTTGGTGTGTGCGGAGTCCTCGTACTGGGGCTGCAAAGTGGTCAGCGCCATGAAAGCGGCGGGGGGAAGGGGTGGGATGAAAAGGAAGGGGGGGGGGGTGCTCCGTAGTCAGGGGAGCATGGCCTCTGCTCGCACACACGGGCATCTTCAGGGCAAGGGGGAAGGGGGAGGACACGTACCATTTCCAGATGGCCGAGCTGCGCGCACTGCATGTCACAGCCATAGAGATGGCAGAGGGACCGCTCGACGCCCCCGTGGCTCTGCTGGTGGGTGCCGACATTGCCGCCATGGTCGATGGCCATCTGGCAGACGCCGCAGCGCACGCCCGTGTGGTCGGCCTGGTGCGCCTAAGCGGTCGTCAGTGGCGCGGCGACGGGGAAGCCACCGCTCGCGGCTGCGCTTCCTGTACGGGTACGTACGGAGTACGCCAATACTTACATTCAAGCGCCCGAGCTGGGAGAAGAGACGGCCACATCCGGGCTCTCGGCACGCCTGTCGCGCACATGTCAGAGACGCGCTGGGAGGGGAGGGGGGCTACCCTGAAACTCACGAATAGTCGCTCCATGCCGTGGTCCATCTGCTCGGGGAACATGCAGCAGCCATGGTTCCGATCCGCGGCTTGTCCGCAGTGTCCGATGCTGCAAAAGGGGCCTTGGTGGGAGAAGCCCTCGGTGCCGTAGTGGGCTTGGGATGCGTCCATGGAAGGAGGGGCGGTGGTGCCGGCCGTCTGCAGAGTGATGTTGAGGCCGTCCAGTCGAGGTCCGATGGTGATGGTCATGCTCGGGTGGACAGGTTCTCTGGCGAAGCCGCCTGCTGGACCCGCCTGCGACCCGCCTTGGTGTCCGTCCGAGGCAGAAGGGGTTGTCGTCTGGGTCCGAGGTGGCCGTTGCATCCGGGGGTCCCTCGAAGCTGGAATGATGCCCTCCAGGTAGGCGGTGGGAAACGGGCCAAGACCGAAGCGGATGTTCTGCGTGGGTGGGCTGGGAGCACCGTCGTCGACGTCGGACAGAGACATGCCGGGGAAATCGAGGACGTGAGGAAGAAAGGCTTGACGAGCGGAGGAGTAGATGCTCGTGCTGTGACTTCGAGCGTGGACGAATGGACGAGGAGCAGGCGTGGTCCGCTGTTATATGGACGAGGGGTTGGACCGAAAGGTGCGGCGGCCTCGTTCACCCACACCTCCTCGTTTGGATGGAGCGAATGGGCCGCTCCTCCAGGCTCGGGGGCCAATGGGCTGGCGAGTGATGCGCGAACGTCTTGATCTCTATTGAATAGATCCGGCCCATCCTCCCGGAATGGATCCAGCATGCATGGTCGAGACCTCGCCCCCCTTTTCTCCCAAGCGAGGGCCAGTCACGCAACGCCGGTTACGCCATGCGGCCTGATCCAATCTCGTCGGCGCAAGGAGGTCGGATTTCACGAGTCGGTTTCACTCCTGTCGATCCGCTGGAGCCAATCGATCGCACGCCACGTTCAGCCGCACCGATATCCGTGGCACTGGCGTCCTCTTGGCGTGGGGAACCGGGGCACTGTAGTCCTCTTAGCGTGGTGAACGAGTGCGATCCCACCGGCTGGGGTTACACAAAGACAAATCGATCTTGCTGTCCTGTACTTCGTAGCTTGAACCTCTTCTCCCGGGACTCGTCGAGCCAGACGGGCGTGGGCCTCCACGAGAATCGAACCTCTGCACCCAGGCTAGCCGGAGGCGGAATGCATTTGTACTCTTCAAGTCCATCGCATCCACCAAGCGCAGTCGCCATTCAAATTGACCAACTCCACGCGACATGGACCGCAGGCAGGGTGAGGGGAAGCGAGCGAAGTAAGGGGGGGGCGAGGGGAGCGCGGATTGGACGATGGCTCGTGCCGCCCTGTCCTGTCCCGCCTGCTCTCCGACCCGTACTCCGTACTCCGTGCTGTACTGGACCTCCGCAACAGGACCGACACAGCATGCGGATCTGGAGAATCCTTGTCGAACCGAAATTGCGACTCCCCTTGCGACTCGACGAGATCCCAACGGCCGGGAACTTGAAGTGGCCTGCCAGGCTGACAGCGCATCAGATGACAGGAGTGCATCGAGATGATCGGGTCGATTCCCCGCCGCACGGAGACCGACATACATGCCTTGACCTCGAACGCGAGTCGAGGGTGCGGGAGACTCGATGCTCTTGTCCGCCGCGCCGCCCAAGGGGTTCGTTCTTTGGCACGCGAGGTGGCAAGAGAGGACTCTCTTGCGTGTGAGGTGGTCGTTTGCATGTGAGCCGTCGCTCTTGCTAGGGCCACCGCTGGGGGGTTTCGCCCGTGCTGGTCCCCAGAGACGTGGATCCCTGCGGCCGCGTCGTGATGGGGTAGCCGAGGCGCCAGGATCCGCCAGGGAGGACTGCCACCAGCCCATGCAAGGAATTTCCCGAGAATCGAATGAGGCGCTCCACGCTGTGGCTCCCATTGGCCCCTTGAGAATTGGCGAGCTTGGCGCCCAGGGCCCCCTGACCGCGCCTAGGACGTCGGAGAGAGAGTCGGAAGGCCGCAGGAGAGGAGCCGAGTCGAGCGCGGTCGAGAGAGCATCAGAGGGGCGAGAAAACCACGAAAGATCCGCTGGGGGGTTGGTGAAGGAGGATGGCATTGGTCGCCGCGCGTCGAGCGCTGCGTCGTGACGGCGGCGGGCAGCCGTGTCCGCGCGGCGGGTCCGCTGTGCAACCAAAGCAGGTCGAGAGATAAGGGCGACGTGGGGTTTGGGTTTGGATGTGGCCCCAGAGTATCACGATCCCCGCGGGCATCCTCTCGGGTCTAGGGCCTAGAGCGGCGGTGAGGGCCTCCGGCAGCGCGCGGAAGCCGCGGCACGGCATCTGTGCGGATGGTGGTCTTCTAGCGGTCCCTTCTGGCGCGTCGAGCGAGCCATCCGCGTGCAGCGAGACGTCGCCCCTGACTCCTCGCTTAGCAGGGGCGAGGGGATGACCCTGGCCGTCGACCTCCTGGACGTGAACCGCGGCTGGGGGAGGAGTCCAGGCCGCTCGTCTCGTCCCGTCCCTGGGCACCCCCCCCCCCCCCCGTTTCCCCACGGGCGGTGGTCTCGACGAGCCTCGCTGGTCCTCGCAAGACCATCCCCACGGCGCTCGCTGGTTCTCACCGCCCTCCCTTCCGTAGCCTCGCCCGGCAGGCTGGGCTGGGCTGCACGGGGATCTCTCGGAGGGTGGTAGCACACGAGGGGGACGTCGCTGGCGAGATGGCAGGCACACAAGAGGGACGCCGCTCGCGAGATGCCGGCACCTGCACGTTTGTATCTACGGGAGCGGGATGGGATGCGATGGGATGGGATTAGATAGGATGCTCGTGATGCCCTCGTGAGAGAGCCAACTCTTCACTTCACGCTCCATGGAGACTGGCTGGATAAGGTTCTTTTTGACGCTGAGGTCTGAAGGGCTACGCTGACTAATCTAACCAAAGGAAACTCGAGATAACCTGCGGCGGAAGAGAGCACGGCCATCCCTTCGCGTGATACTGGTCTTGATGTTGTGTCGGAAGAACTGCGCTGACTGAGCGATCAGAAGGAAACACGACATGACCCTGGCAGGTGGAAGATCACACTGCCGTCCCCTCGAGTGATACTTGCATTGATGTGGTGGTGGGAGGAACGGTGCGAAGGAAGCTCGACCGGAGGGCACTACCCATTCCTTCGCGTGATGCTGGTATTAATGTTGTGTCGGAAGAACTGCGCTGACTAAGCGATCCAAGGGAAACACGACAGGCGCCAGGCACGAGGAAGAGCACACTGCAGTCCCCTCGAGCGATACTTGCATTGATGTGGTGGTGGGAGGAACGGCGAAGGAAGCTCGACACTGCCATCCCTTCGAGTGATAGTCACTCAGGCATGGAGTGAAATACATATTCACATTGGCACCATATATCTTGGAGTCCTTGCCGGATTGGTCGAGCCGTGGCATCCTTCGAGGGTCTGGCCTGCTTTTGTTTTGTTTATGCTCCCAGACGAGGTCGTGAGAAAGGGTGGACCCGCCGAGTTCATTGGCGATCATCTGTTGACGAACTTGTTGTGGCGACAAGCATTGGTGAAGCCCTGGGTTGATCGGAAGCCGTCTCTTCTCGGAATCGAGGGAAGACTGGGCCTTGGGAGGAGCAGTCGCTGATTCTGGGGTGGATTTGGTGGTCGATTCTGAGGTGGTTCCTGGGTTTGATCCAGGGTTTGATGCTGAGGTCGACTCTGAGGTTGATGCTGGGGCTCCCGAGACTGATCCCAAGGTCAATGTTGGGTTCGGGCCTGGCGATGAGTCTGGGGATGATTCTGGGCTGCATTGCGAGGCCAATTTGGCGTCCTCGATGGCTTGGTAGTGAAGCATGGAGATCAAGGAGGGAGCACATATCAAGCTGGGCCTCCAAGCGATGCGTCGGAAGGTCATCTCCTCGCTCACGCTCGAGTCGTCCTCTTCGTCGTCGGAGAGTTCCCAGTCCGATGAATCGTCGTCACAAATGGCGCATTCATCGATCTCGTACGCCTCATCGCTCATGGCTTCGGTCTTGCCATCGACCTTGTCGTCATCGATCTTGTCTTCGACCGTGTCTTCAAACTTGTCTTCGATCTGGTCTTCGATCTTGTCATTGATCCTGTCATTGATCTTGTCTTCGATCTTGTCACCGATCTCGTCTTCAATCTTGTCATGGATCTTGTGGTCATCGATCTTGACTTCCTCAATCGGGAGCAAATCGATGCCCGCCTGAGCGACCTTGCCTCCCTCATGGATCTCGCCCTCTGCATCAATCTGGTCCTCATGGATCTTGTCCTCATCAGTGCTGTGCTCATCGGTCTTGAAGACGTCGGTCTTGGAGACCTCGTACTCTTGTTGCTCGGCTTGGGCCCGTGTGGTCGCCATGTTCCGATCTGGAGATTTCCAAAAGGTGGGGATGGTGGAGCAGGATGGTAGGATCAAGAACGGTTGCGCTTAAGGATGGTGGGGAGAGATGGATGGTATGGCAAAGGACGGCTTGCGGTTGAGGAAAGCTTTCCTGGCCCGGTGCTCTTGTATGATGAATGGGAACGACCACCTCCCAACTCGGCACCTGATCTAGTCGGTGACGAGATGGAAAAGGGGCCGTGGATCAGACCTGTCTTGGGACGTCTATCGCATATTGGAAGAAAAAGAAAGTCGTTCCAAGAGGATGGCTTGCCCCAATCGGTGGAGATGCTTCGAGTTCAGGCGTGGTGGTTTGACATTCTGAGATACGTGAGCTCAGAGCGACCCCCCTTGCAGACCAGCTCGCCGAGGCCAGAGAGGTGTGGGTGTTGTGAATGGCTTGGGTTCTGGTGCATCCAGCACGGCCAACTGCGCTGCCGTTTGGGAGCAAGTCGACCAGCCCGTCATGGAGATGATTCATGCAAGGGATGAACTCTGCGTGCCAGTTTCCTTTGCATTGGAGAAATGTGCGAGTTCCAATCTCCACCGACATCGTGAAAGGTGTGATGGGTGTGCGAAGCGAGGTGGTACAAGAGACATGTCAGATCAGCTGCCAACCTACCATTTCTCCATCGCCATGAAACCCAGCAAAACCCTGCATTCTGTGAATGCGAGGTGGCTCGCCACCAACATCCCCAACCCACCCAATCCTCGAACGTCCTCCGTGGCCTGGTGACAGTCCACAGCCTGAAAACCCTCGGCGGGGGTTGGAGCCCGGTTTGGAGCCCGAAGACGTGAGCCTGGGACACGCCTTCAGCTTCCTACGAAGTATAGCGCTGACTTCGGACGCGGCTCACAGCTTCTCCCAGCCTCCGTCCCTCTCCCTCTCGACCTGGCCTCGCTCCTCCGTCCCGAGCGTCCAAAACACGCTCCCATGGCCACCGGAGGGGGTGAGAATGCGGGCCTCCCCACGTATTGACCGCGGCCGAAGATCGCAGACGCGGCGACGATCCTTGCCGGAACCGAGACGGCCCTCGAGGTGAGGAGCGTCTTGAACGTCCATCGTGCCGCTGAGACGACCGACTTGGCTTGGCTGGACTGTCGAGACTCGATCCTCGCCATCCACCCCACGCCGTCCCAGCAAGACAGACGACAGCGTCCGAAACACGGGCACGGAGACTGAGAGAAAAACCGGGGCGGGGGTGGTTCGCCGTGAGAGACGAGGAGCGAAGACGGGGACATGGTGACATCTCGCAGGGGGGATCCGCTCAAAGCCGCTCTCTTCGGCATCCCTTGGGTGGCAATCGACTCTGGCCTCGCGGACTAGCGCTGGATGGATGTCGCGCCTCGAGGAACAGAGCGCTCGCGTTCCTGCCCGGCTGGAGATGGGACTGGGCCAGGCGAGACGAAAAGGGGGGGGGGATCAGACGATGACCCACCCCACGGGCAGACGAGCGGACGGGGAGACGAACTCACGAAGAAACAAATAATGAAAGAAACAAACAATGAAAGAAACAAATAATGAAAGAAACAAACAATGAAAGAAACAAACAAACAATGAAAGAAACAGACAATGAAACAAACAAACAATGAAAGAAACAAACAATGAAACAAACAAACAATGAAAGAAACAAACAATGAAAGAAACAAACAATGAAAGAAACAAACAATGAAAGAAACAAACAATGAAAGAAACAGACAATGTAAGAAACAAATAAACAAATCCACAAATCCATCACGCTCATGCTCCTCTCGCTCCCTTGCCACGCCGGACCACCAGGGGGCCCGAATCGTGGTGTCCTCGCTAGCCTAGCGAGCGCGTCGGGACGGGTAGGGGTAGGGGGGATGGACCCCATTGACCCGGCCAACGACTGAACTACTCCGTACAGTAGTTGCAGGCACGGGCGCTCGTCCAAACACGACCCTGACCAGAGCTGGCTGGCTCGTGCGGAATACGGATACGACATGGTGAGATCGGACTGGGCCGCACGGGCCGCACGGAGGAATGCCGCTCGACTCGGTCGGAGGGCCACGGCGGTACGGAGTACAGTATGCGCAGGACGTACGGAGTATACGTTGTGCGGTCGAGCGAGCGAGCGGCCGGCCACCCAGAAGGCGAACCGGCCCGTGGGGATCAGCAGCATCTTGGAGTCGAGAGAGAGAGAGAGAGAGAGAGTCAGAGTCTACAGGAGAACACCCGACGCCTGAGGATTGCATCCTGGTGAAAAGTATGACAAGTCGTGAAAAGGGAGCGAAGGCATGAACTAATCTTACGTCAATATTGGACTAGGTCACTCTGATTGCAATCCCTTCATGTTTTTGGATCAAGCGAAAGACCATAGCTACGTTTCAAATACTCCTCCCGCAAAGGAACCTTGGACACAGAACATCCTGTGAGATTGTCATCTCCCCCAAGCCCTCGTGGTGACCAGCATTCCCATCCCAAGGCAGCCGCCCTCCCGATCCATGCCCACCATCGCCGCCTCCTATCAGAACGCCTCCAAATCACAACGCCATCAGCCAAAACGAACGACGAAGAAGGAGAGGGAGAAGAAGAAGAGGGAGAAGAAGAAGGAGAAGAAGAAAACGAAGAAGAAGAATAAGATGACGAAGACGAAGAAAAGAAAAAGAAACCAGCCAACGTTCACTCCCCAACCCTCTTGCTTGTGCTCGTTCACTCCTCGGCCATCTTGCTCTTGCTTGCTCACTCCTCGGCCCCCTTGCTCTTGCTTGCTCACTCCTCGGCCCCCTTGCTCTTGCTTGTTCACTCCTCAACCTCTTGATCTTGCTCTTCACTCCCCCACCTCTTGCTCGTGCTCGCGGTTCGCTCCACGTCACCACCGCCATCCTCTCCTTAATCGAACGGACGGCCCCGAACGACTCTCCCATCGCAGTACGCCATGGTCGAGCCCTTGGCATCGATGTTCACGCAATCGGGACAGCGGGGATGCTTGCCGGCGCTAGTATGGCGCTCGCAATTTGTCCCACCGCAATAGAGTTGCTGGCCCCTTTTCCAGACGCGCTCCGAGCGGTGGCTGAACTCATTCGTGCATTGACATATGTGGCATTCCCAGAACTCGGGAAGCGCCCCCTTCCCATCCCCACGCGTGCGACGAGGGCCTCGGCGAGGTTCCTTCTTCTTGGGGTCGGGATTGTGAATGTCGATGCGAAGTGCTTGTGAATACCGCTTGCAGCCCTTCTCATTGCAACGGAGCAGGTGGCCTCGTTGCCAATATTGCTCCGAGATCTCCTTGATCCGATGACATGCGTAGCACTCCCAGGTGTATTTGGTTGGGCGTGTTGGCCATAGCATTGGCGATGGCATGAGCGATGGCAACAACATCTTGCGTCGGGTTGGATGGTGTGGTTTGGATGTTGTGGTTTGGATGTTGTGGTTTGGATGTTGTGGTTTGGATGTTGTGGTTTGGATGTTGTGGTTTGGATGTTGTGGTTTGGATGTGGTTTGGATGTGGTTTGGGTTTGGGTTTGGGTTTGGGTTTGGGTTTGGTGGTTGGGCGGAAGCTTGTCTGTATAAATACAAACGACAGACCAGGCCACTCACGAGTCCCGTATCTTGCCAATACCGAGTACCGTCCCAGGCCACGACCGAGTACCGTGCCAGAAAGGCCACATGCTGCGATGGAGATGGAGATGAGATGGAGATGGGGTTGGAGTTGGTTGGGTTGGCGTTTGGGATGGAGTTACCCCGCGCAGGGGTGAAGATGGTAAACGAAGGAGAGCGACGACTGAACACCTGTACGCGGTGCCCTCTACGAACCTGGAATTGAGCTTTACCTGAGGCTATTACAATCCTATTCCAGAGCTAAGATTCAGTCCTTGATCTGCCGATCCTTCGAAGATACCACGACCACGACTAGTTTACCCACCCACCTCTCTCCCCACCTCCTCAACGACTCGAACCACGAAGATCCTTCGAAGCCAACCTGATTACACCTATCTTTCACTACTATACGAGTTTCGGAACACACTTATGGGATAGCTGAGGTAGTAGGGCAAAGGGATGTGTTTTTGGGCGTTTTCACGAAAACTCGGATTTGAGTGTGCTTACGTAACCGACTCAAGGGTGATTACAAGTGCCTACGGGCTACTCTTTCGAATTGGGGGAGAGCCTACGAGGGGAATACTGGGCGTGAGTAGGGCAAGGATGGGGTTGAAGGGAAACAGGAGTCTAGGGATCAGAAGGGGGAGGGGAGTTGAGAAGGGGGGACAGGAAGGGGGCGCAGTTTCTTCGTTGTTTTCCTTTGTCTACCCGGGGATCGACCCCTACTAAAATACTATAACACACGCCGAGGATTGATGGATAATGGCTTGAAATAG
>MU251795.1:0-28500 GCA_019669835.1 Amylocarpus encephaloides
CAGCATTAGAGAATCACTATAAATGGCATAGTTTTATGGCAGAATCCCCCCTGTCATTGCATTAATTTTGAAAACCCCCTTCCGTACAACGTACAACGCCAATAAGCAAGATTATTGGCTGAGCTAGCCGAACGAGTAGAAACAGAACGGCCATCCAACCGGCCAATCAAACCAGCCAATGAAACCGGCCAATGAAACCTCGCGGGGTCGACGTACTACGTAGTACTGTGCGTGACTAAGGACGCACGACGGAGTAAGGAGTACGTCGTACTGTAACGAGCAAAAGGTGTGTTCCAGATGCACTTCAAATTGATCCACACTTCACTCCGTTCTCCTGTCGCTCTCATGTGCATACCCACGAACCCGTCGATGCACATGTATGTACGGAGTACGAACTCGCACCGGTTCGCAACTCTAGCCTTGAGCACTTCTTCCCTCCCCCTCCCCCTCTCCCCTGCCCTCCCCTCCTCCTTCCCCTTCCCCACTGGAACAGCCTTCCCTCACCCAGACTGAACTCACTGGGCGCCCGTCATTCCGTCTTTGTGATCGAAACAGAGCCCACTCTCTCGTCACAGTCGCACCAGCATCGTCCTTCAACTGCAAAGGCACCCGCCGCAACCCGTTGCGTCAATTATGGTGATTGCTTCAAGTACAAGCCCGATACGTACCCCACAGACGAGCTCGTCTTAGGAGACTTGATTCATTGTAGTGGCCATGGACACTAACGTTCTTTTCCGTCGGGCGCAGGCGTCAGTGAACCAGGCGCGAGATGCTAAGGTCATTCGAGAAAGCAGCCATGAGAGCGAGGACCATGCCTCTCCTCGAATCGCGCATACCCTGACAGCCTGCTGTAGATGCCGCCAGGTTAGTACTTGGATCTCATCGTGATAGAGACCAGCTCTAACAAGTGGTAGAGGAAAACGAGATGCGACCCAAACCTCCCACGCTGCCTACCATGCGAACGATCAGGCGCGTTATGCGAATACTTTGATACTTCTAAGGGGAAGAAGATATCGAGGACTTATGTGATTAAGCTTCAAGACAAAGTTAGGGCGCTGGAAGCAGAACTCGGCCAGTACACGGACGAGGAAGGCTTCCCACAGAAACCCGAAGATATTGTGAGACCTGGAGGATTGATTCGTTTGGGCGAAGATGATGAGACACCGCGCTTCCTTGGACCCTCAAGTGGCATTGCAATGACGAGACTGGTTATGGAGGAGGCAAAGAAGTATACCGACTCTCGGACGATTCGAGAACTTGTGCCCGAAGTGCGCCAACGAAGGCCACCCATGCAATCACCAGAATCCGCGTCAGGGCGCAAGAAGTCATATCCCATGATCAGTGCTGTCCCAGCCCCCACACTACCAAGTCGACTAGTGACAGATAAGTTAATTGAGGTTTTCAACCAAAAAGGTCAGTGAGGCTCTTGGAACCCATACCTCCGAGTTCCCTCATACCCCAGAGAAGAACAATTCGCTTACCATCTAGCAGCCCAGTATCTGTCCCCAACATTACATGAACCTTCCTTTGCCAAAGATCTGCAGGACGTGTATGATGGAGATATGGACCCCTACAAGAACTTTGTGCTTCGAATGGTACTTGCTATCAGCATGCAAAAGCTTGACACCCAATACTCGGGATTAGCTGATAGTTATTACCTTGCAGCTATGGCTTACATGGAGGATGTGATTCGTCCAAAGGATATCAAGACACTTCAATGCTTGGTACTGGTCGCCCAATACTCTTTATTGACACCCACTCGAACTGCAATCTATTATGTGGTAGGCTTGGCAACAAGGCTTTGCCAGCAGCTTGGTTTGGCAGAGGAGAAGACCATTACTCAGGGCGTGCCATTGGGACTAATCAACCCGATACAACTCGATATGAAGCGCCGTTTGTCCTGGATCATTCTTTCCATGGAATTAGGACTAGCACATAGTATGGGACGACCCAATGCATTTGCGACAGGGGAGGACCATTTTGATGTTGGCTTTTTCGAAGCTGTGGATGATGAGTTTATCACGGCCGATGGAATTCTCCCCGCCCCTGTCTCGGAGAAGAAGACTGTGGCTGTTCATTTCCTACGGATGAGACTTTTACAAGCAGAGATGAGACGAGTCCTATATCAGAAAAAGAGACCAGAACCGAAGAACGAAGACCATCCATGGTACGCACAGATGGAGAAAAAGCTCAAAGATTGGCTCGATTCGTGCCCAGAAAGTCCAACTTGGAGCAAATCCTGGTACATGTCTGCCAACCCTACCAGATCAATGAACCATGCTGATTATCTACAGGTTCAAGAGCAGATACAACACCATGATAGTGACGCTAAGGCGACCTTCACCGCAAGTGCCTAAACCTTCACCACAATCTGCCAGCATGTGCTATGAAGCATCTGCTCAAAATGTGAGGAGCGCGAGCAAGCAGGTTGAGGCAGGAATGATTGATATCACCTGGATCTTTCTCTTGACCGTCTTCCAATCCATAAACACTATTCTATGGGCGATATCATACCCAGAAGTCCGTGCTTTACACCCGAAGGATGAGCTCGAGGAGAACGTTGACATTGCCCTGGACGTCATTAGTAGTTGCCGAGAAAGATGGCCAGGAACAGCTGCAGCTTCACACCTATACTCGAAACTGGCCAAGGCCTGTTTGAGAAGTTATGATGTCCAGCCGAAAGTGGAGAAGAAAACATCTCTCGCGCCACCCTCACTTCCAGCCACTTCTCCTCCATCATCACTTACGGACGCCAACTCTCCTTCAGCATCTGAGCAATCTAGTGTGACAAACGGATCTGTTGCCCCTTCGCATGTCACCTTCCAGACGCCGCCACCACCACACTTCGGCTATGTCTTTAATCAAATGCCGGAACAGATACCGCCCTACGATTACAGCATGCCCCCTCCGCAGCCTTCATTTCGATCTAACTCAATATTCCAGTCTGGCTCGAGCAGACAATCAGACAGAAGGTTCAGTTACTTCCCTCCAGAATTTGCTCAGGCGCATAATCTTGCCAATTCATGGAATCCGATGACGGATGCCCAGTCACATTCTCAGCCACAGCCCACCAACCCCGCGATCGTCGACCCTTCGTATATGATGCATAATTCCCCCTTCAGCTTTAGCTCGTATGCTTTTGGCGAGCAGGACTATGATGTTCACATGAGGCAAGGAAGTCTGAGTCAACAGCAGCAAGTCGAATTGATGCAGACACTTGAAACAGATGGATTGTCGGAGATTGATCAATTCATGAATCTCGCGTCGCAATACGACAACCCAGTTCGTGTCAAATTCGAGAATGTTAAATTTGAGGATGGCGTAGTGCGATGAAGGCAGACGAATGCGGAACTGGAGGCAACATCTTGGAAGCAGAAGCACGAAACGCTCTTGAGAGACTGCCAGCGCATTGCAAGATTGGTGCATCTTATCACTACCCGTCAGTAACAGCTCGGGAAGAGGCTCCCTTGACGGTCGACCAAGAGAAGATGATCATCACGAACCTGGCCTTCTAGGATAGCATGCGTCGGGCGCATTTGGAGCAAGTAGCTATGAAGCATAAATCTTGCCCTTGGAGTTCGTTTGAAACCGCCTTTATATACCTAAAACCCCATAGCTATATATTTAGAATTATAAATACCACGAAAATTTCAAGCTCCCAATGATGTCAATGCAAGCCAGTAATTAGTTTGAGGGACCGAGGAAAAAGGGGGCGACATCCTCCTCGCTAATAGCCGCCTACTTTAAGCGAGGAATATACTTCTCGCTAGATATACTAGCGTGCCAGTCGAGGTGCAACAAAACCTCTCGCTACTCCCCAAAAGGCAACATTAGTGCGGCAGCGCCCTTCTGTTCCCGTGGTTGCAGGAACTGAAGTTCTTGCGTTCTTGGGGAGTGCTTGGTGCGAGGATCCTCGTTGCCTGAAGCCCCACCTGAGATTTTTCCAGACAAGTCACAGGCTCGCAGAAGATTCAAGAATTGTGTTGATATTCGCTAGTATGAACCTTGGTAGTAGTTCCAGGAGTCCAATACGTTGTTCTCGCTGGGAGGGAAGATCTCCTCTCCAATCAAAAATACACCCTCGGTCCAGACCCTCTCAACTTAGAATCGAGTATCATACAATCCCTCGGCACGCTTTAATCGACCTCCTCCTCCACAAGATCAAAGTTTGTTTCCTCTGTGACTTGCAACCCTGCCATCTCGTCCTCAACACCGTCATTGGTCTCGGCTCTACCCTTCCCTTTAACGTTAGTTTTAGCCGACCTCTTCTTCTTCCTAGGACCGCTCCTTTCATTGCTAGCAGGAGCTTCCCTGATCCACCTCACAATAACCTGCGCGCGCTCAGTAGAGAACGGATATTCCGTCCCATCTTCCTGCGCCCACCTCTTGGGTAGCTCTCTCCCCTCGGCCCTGCGCGCCTCTTCTTCCTGTTGTCGCTGTCTCACGGCGATGGCAGCTTGGAAACTCGTCTCGTCGTGAACGCGGTCGTCCTCGAGGGCTTCCATGATAGCTTGTTGCTTGAGACGATCTTTTTTCTCAGCCGCGGTCTCCTTCTGCGGATTCGAGGGGGCTTGGCCGGGGAGAGGCGCGGGCGCGCAAAGGGTTTCCCACGATGCGGAGAGCTGGATCAAGTTTGAGCTGCGGCGCACAACTTCGACCCAATCAGCGCGGCTGGGTGATCGTGCTGCTTGGAATATTGGATAGCCGTCACAGACGCGAGCGAGACGAGCGACCATGTAAGCGTGGCGTTGGAGCTCGCGTGATGAGGTCTGGACTAGGCAATGGCACAAAAGGAGGGAATGTAGGGCGTCTGTAAGTAGAGGGTGGTAGGTGAGTGCTTCGTGGAGGTCTGTCTGGGCTAGAAGAGCATTCGCAACTTCATTCTGGGCGGCGAACCGTTGCTGTTTTGCATTCAAAGTAGTATGGGTTTCTGGATAAGGGGGAAGATCAGCTGGAGGAGTGGCTGAAAATAATGTTGAAATTTGATGGACAGCTGGGGATGGAAAACTTTGTAAATCCATTCGGGAGGTGTTGGGTTTTCGATTGCGGTATGAACCCATATGAGGAACGAGAGCGTCCGATAGTTGGCCATTGCTCAACGAGGAGTTACTCTCAAGGTCAAGTGCTCGACTAGTGTTTTGAGGTCTTGGGATTTTGAAACCGTGGGCAGCGTGATTTACATTGTCGATGAATTCTTTTGCAATCACAACTGGAAGGCCCGGTGTATAGTCCAACTGTGACAAGTAGGCAATATAATCTCGCAAGCCTTTTTTTGCGTGGGTTTTGACGATTTTCCTGTTCTCGAGGCATCGTCGCTCGGCTTCCTTTTCGGCTGGACCTATTTCAGGGGGTTTGGTTGGCGATGGCTCAGCATTAGGATCGACACTCTCCTCCTTCTTGCTATTGACTCCGCCCGTCGCGCTTTTTGGTGGTAGTGCTGCATTGACATGTTGGCAAGCAATAGTCAGATGAACATTAGCTCTATGAAACAGTAGTTGAGTTTCGAGACTACTTGGGTGATCTTCCTCATCTAGTCTGAACTCCTCCTTCCGTCTGCGCCCTCTCTGAGATTCCGCAGCTCCCTCGCTTGCCAATTGCAACTGTTGCCGTCCGGCCTTATGTTTGCTCTGGATATATCTGCACTCTTGTAGCGCGATGGTAAGATCCTGAATAGCGCCAAAGAAATCCTCCTTGAATATCTTTGTAACAGCACGCGTCCTGTATATCTCACCCTCATGAGGTCTCTCTGCAATAATTTTGTCCAAAGGCTCAAGACTCGTGCACTCGACAAGTTGGCGTGAAGGTATCTTTTCGTGAAAGAAGTGAACATATTTCGCATCTGGATCTAGTGGACTACGTTGTAGTACTAGGTGCGCTACATCCTCCAACGTAGAAACAGATTGCATGGTCGCAATACTACACGCGATTTCGTCCAGGTGATATGCCGTAGACAGCTTTTGTGTAGCTTGTTCTCGCATTCGATGTTTCCGCTCCCTACTCAGCTTCGCATTACTACCGCCTCCTCCTAGCCCAAGACCCAGCGCCATGCCCCTATTGCCTAGAAGACTACTACTAGCATTTAAGGAGTTTGTGAGCGCGGAGGAGGTGACGCCGCTTGTAGCTCGTACAGCAAGGCTCGCCGCATCGTCAACGAGGCGTCGGATCTTGAGAAGATCGAAGAAGATGGCAGGATCGATTGGGCGTGGTCGAGGAAGATTCCAATTGTTATTTGCGAGGGCCTCTAGCACTTCTGGAGGCAATTGTAGCCATGGTCCATGGAACGAGGAAATATACCGCCAGTGCCTGTCGAGGTATTAGCAATCATGCTTCTATTCAAGATGCAGCACGCCGGAGAGATTGGCGTCGCGCATTTGTATTTCAATTTTCAAATGCTGCAAACTAGACGTAGCAGCCTATCCACAACATCATCGGGATGTAGTGTAAGCAGGAGGAGGGTGACTTGCTTGTTGCGACAAATCATCAAAGGAGGTGTTGATGGTTGAGACTGCTTTGCGACTTTCGGCTCTGACATTGACGTTGACGGTGTCGCTGTTGATACCGGTCTCGAATTTTTCTTGCTGCTGCCCGAGACTGCCTCAGCATCTTGGGCCTCGTCCTGCTTCTTCGCCATGGTTGTTGTAAGAATGTATTGGTGGCAAGAATGTTAAAAATGTTAAAAATAATGTGCTCCTTGACTTAGAAATTGGTGGGCTACGCTGCATACGCCACCTACGGTAAAACGTCGGCTGCACTTATTTTTAAAGCGGCGAAGTCGGCAACGCTTACAGTTCTGTATGTACATGCACGGCAGGCGTGATGCAGTAGTATTTTTCGGAATTCTGCAGGAACTTTTCCAACATTTACGATAATTATAATTATGTCTTAATACGGTACTGTATGTCATCATCCAAGTTCAACTTCTGCTTCCAAAGTAATTATGGAGTTGTGCGCCTAGCAAAGATAGGGCATCAACACCTATGCAGGGCTCAAATTTAACATGCTAATAAGCCTGACCTATTCACCTGTCTATGATATTGATATCCCCAAACTATCGAGATGCTAGATCGTCCTACGAACTTAACGCTAAGCAAGCATCGACAGCCAACCCAACCCTAATACAGTTAGTATCTGCTAGCGATTGAATAGTAGATTGAAAGTCTTACCGGCCCTCTTTTTGAATCACCACATCGCTGATGATATCTCTATCAAGATCTGGAAACATTCCGGCGAGAGTCCCGACGACATTGACATGTTCTGCTCGTTGAATGCGATGGGCCTCGGCGGCTTCCGCACTAGCCTGTCTGGCTGCCGCATCCTCAGCATTTACGCGGCCACCATTGCTTTGTTCGCATGGTTGCATGGAAGTAGACTGAGTCCTGGAGGTATCTGTGCTGGTCCGAGGATTGGGACTCATTCGAGGAGTGTTACCAGGCAGAGGCGTCTGAGCCGGTCCAGACAAACTTGATTCCTCGGAGAATATTCGACCAATTGATGTTAATGGGCGTTGGATTGTTCTCAATAGGCCACCCATGGCAGCCTTTTCATCCTCACCGCTGTACTCATTTGATGAAGTAGATTTTCGCGGTTGTGATGACTCCCCCTCCATTGAATGGCGCGGTGTGACTTCTGGGCGACTTAAGCTAGACTTCTCCGATATTTGCGCCCTTGGAGGAGGTTCTGCAATCTCTGCAGCTTGGTGCTTCTCTGCTATAGCAGACACGGCAGCTTCCACATTCTTCTCAAAGTCCTCGTCGGATATGGTTAAGGTGGTACGATCCAGATTTTCTATGAACTGGACTGCACCCATCTAGTCGAAATTAGTTAACCATTTTTGGTACCTTACAGCCGGCTTTTAGACTTACCAAAGAAGAAAGGTAGTACCCAGCTTCTCCACCAAGCTTGTCCTGATTTCTGAACCTTAAGATGTACTGGACATTTGATACCAGATGCTCAGGGTTTGCTTGGAGAACAACATAGATGAGCAGTGGCATAAAGGAGTCGGCCGAGGAGTCAGACTTGGAGTGTTTGAGGAGACCTGTATGATTAGCCGCTCAATTACTATTCTGGTACGGGAGCAGGCATACCAAATATCACTTTGCAGCAATTAAGTACGCAAATAATTTTGTCGCGCGGCGCTCTATAGGTTTTGATCTTCAAAAGCTCTATTGCACATCAGTCGACATTCGCATCTCCAAGAATCACAACTAACCTTGTTGTGCAAGAATCAAGAATCTCTTGCCACTATCTCCCACAGGCTGTATATCCAGGTGCTCCTCTTTGATCCAACCATAAATTGACACTTTCTGGGCTAGAATATCGTCACGCTCAACGTCCTCTTGATGTTGTCCCTTTCTCCCTGGCCCCATAGGTCGTTCGGCACCTCTCCTCCTGGGTTTAGCCCCGGGAATTGGTTGTGGTGGATGTATAGCTGGAGAGAATGTTTGAGTGTATAACCTGTTCATAACCAGCTTCTCCATACCCTCCCGAGCATTGTCAAATTCCGCGTCCGAAACTTCCCGCCAGACCTCACATTGTGCCATCTTGTTCGTTATGAAAGCGAGAAAGTCCCCTATGATTTTCACTTGCTCATGCACCATCCATTGCTTCTTGCCGAATTCCTGGAGGAAAGATCTCAAGAATTTTGCTACAGGATCAGCCGTTCTATGCCTCAACTGCTCTAGGAATCGATGGAAATCAAACGGTAGATCAGGCTCCGGTTCTGGCTCTGGGGGTGGAGGACGGTGAAGAGTTGGGGATATAGGAGTTTCAGGCGCTGCTTGTCTATCGTCAACAGATTTCTGTCCAAAGCTACGGATCGAGCCTGGCTTTGGTGGGACCGCAGGGCCGACATCCGAAGGATCCCATACGGGATGGTCACCGGAAGTAGTCGAAGATGTAATCCGTAAAGCTTTGATGCTTTGAGCGGCACTTGCAGCACTAGAATTCAACGGTTCCAAGCTGGACTTGCGTGGAGGATGCTGTATAGGACCTCCAAGTAGAGGTCCTGCCACCTCCAATCTCGGAGACATGACTTCTTCATGGCCGGGGCCTTGACCTTCTTCGCTGAACTGTTCCATAATGCTTTGTATTTCTGACCTGGAGCTCTCCCGCTCATCTTCGCTTGCGGATGCCTTTTCGTCGAAGCCAGCATCTGATCTTGTAGGAGACCTCCCAGGGCCATCTGTATTTCTTGCATAGTGGGGAATTGAAGCAGCACTCGATGTAGAACGGGACGGAGGTTGAGATGACCCTGGGGTTTTAGGAGTAGGATCGCGGTATATACTATCTTCGACCGAAAGATGATGGCTAGAGGATTCGTAATTTGGGGATGTAGCTTCTTTCGGAGGTGCAATCGGTGGCTTGAGTGTCGCAGTCGAGGACTCCATGGGGTCTTGAGCAGCTTGTATGTTCTCCGCCAGGTCTGCAAATCTATCTCTCTCCGCATTCGTCTGCAACATTTCGTCCGTCGCCTCCTTGTAACGCGCTTCAGATCCCGCGGAACCAGCTGCGATTTTTCCAGGCGCTATACTCTCATGAGGTGTTGAAAGTTTTGTGCCATCGTGGTCGGAAGCCTCTATATCCCCCCCGCCTTTCGGTGATGGAGGAACAACTGCGGTAGGTCCATCGTTCTTCGCGTCTAATTTGGGCAGAGTATCTTTCGGGAGTTCATTTGTCTTTTCTATGTTTTCCTTCTGCCCCTCGGAGGAAGACATACATCCGTGAGCGCCTCCGAGAGGCGGTTCTTGGGAAATTCGAGGATTTGGCGGGGTACTTGCCTGGGGCGTGATAGCTTCGAGAGCTGTCTAATGGTATATGGTTGGGGATCGTAAAAGCTTTCGCAAAGTATTGCTGGTCTACGCGAAAGCTGATCTGAAAAAGTCTTGACCGTGACGGTTGATTCGTGCTATGTTGTGAGCTGAGGCTGATATTCTGGTGTTGTGCCCCCCAAAGAGCGACAAGTGGATTCGGGTGCAGCGAGATTGGTTCTGAAGCGAAGTTGGATGTTGATCGTCTCTCGCTCGACCTCGTCTTCCTGTCCTTCATGTCCACGCACAACACCGCCCTCAAACAACATCAACGGATCCATAGCTTTCCATGATGGTTCAATAGTCTGTATGAAACGCCTGTCTAGCCTTGCGAGACGTCGAGATGTGCGGCATCCATGTGTCGGTCTCCTCGACTGCTTTCCAGCCACCGAGTACTGATCTCCGGCAACTGCTTTCCAAGCGTGGCCCGGATCATCTTGCTGAAGCTCAATCCAAGATTGTCGTTGAAGGAGGAGTAACGTACTTCGTCTCGCTCACCTCCACTGTTTTGGCTCTCAGAGGAGGCCAGGTGCGGCCACAACCATTCCATGACAGCGCGAGTGGCTGTTCATTGTGTTGGAATGGCGAGGCATGGAGGGTTGCTTCGAGTCTTGTGACAGGCAATGATGGACAAATGATCTTCGAATTGCTTTGCAAGGCAAGCTCCGTGTATTCTTCTGCTGCTGACTCGATTTCCGCTGTTCTCACAGTTTTGCGAGGCATCTCAGGTCCGTTTGCTTTCGTCTTTTTGGATGGGAGTCACGGTTTATTGTACTTTGGCCGGGACCGTTTAGGGAGACGTTCACTCCTCTATAATTCGGAGTTACTGCCTGGTACTGTGGCTCTTTCTAGCTGTGCAGATTCTGCAAACCGAGCCTGGAAAGAAGTAGAGGCTGATGGTATCTATCAAATTTCGTTACGCGATCAGGACAAGCCAATAGAGGGCGTCAACGGTAGTGACATGTTATCTACGTTCATGGCAGGGTGCCAAAGACATCTCTGGATGGTGCAAGATTCGTCCTCGCCAGTAAGCAAACCTCCCAGCTGAAGTCTTGAATTCTATGCTAACAACTTTGCAAGACGTCCTCTCTAGGAAAGTTCAATAGAGAGCTGCCGCTTGACTCGAAGCCTCTGAATTGTCGAAGTCCTTCAGTTGAGCAATTGCGTTGGCTGCTAAATGAGTCCCTCAAGTTGAGAATTTTAAACGTGCCTACGCCCCCAAAGATTGTTCAATGTCATAATGTTCGTGTTGCTGTTCTATTCTCGGGTGGCCTAGACTGCACCGTCCTCGCTCGCATGGCCCATGACATGCTGCCTCCAGACCAGGAAATTGATTTGCTTAATGTGGCTTTCGAGAACCCGCGTTCCATTAGAGCAGCAAAAATTACAACCCAGTCTAAGAAGCAGAGGTCTAGCTCTCCACTCGATTCTGCATATACCCAAAGCATCGGACATGCAGTGGAAGACTCTACGACATCTCCCTCTTGCTATGAACTCTGTCCTGACAGACAAACAGGAAGAAGGGCATTTAGGGAGTTAAGGACTGTCTGTCCAGGGCGGATCTGGCGATTCATTGCAGTAAATGCCTTCCAACCGCACATCTTTCTCAAACTGACAGAGTACAGGTTGATGTTCCGTACGAAGAAACCCTTTCTCACAGGGAAAGGGTCGTCGGTCTTATCTCGCCCCACAACACAGAAATGGACCTCTCCATCGCTTATGCTTTGTATTTTGCTTCTCGTGGCACTGGGCTGGCATCGACAAGTGATGAATATGGATCAGTCAAGTATAGTACTCCAGCTCGTGTCCTTCTTTCGGGCCTTGGAGCAGATGAATTATTTGGTGGTTACACTCGCCACACCACTGCTTTTAGACGAAACGGGTTTCCTGCTCTACTCGATGAGCTCGAGTTAGATGTCAACAGACTTGGGAAACGAAATTTGGGACGTGATGACCGGGTCATTTCGTATTGGAGTCGCGAAGCACGATTCCCGTATCTCGACGAAAATTTTGTCGAATGGGCCGTAGAGCGTCCAGTGTGGGAAAAGTGTGGCTTTCGAGAAGGTAGTACTGAACATGCGCATGATTCAGAAGATCCGCGTATCGACCCCGAGAAGAAAGTGCTCAGATTGTTAGCCTACGAATTAGGCATGCACTCAGTTGCAGTCGAAAAGAAGAGAGCAGTAAGAGCTTTCTTGTCCTTCCACCGGCGTCTACTAACGGCGATGCAATAGATACAGTTTGGTGCAAGAACGGCTAAGATGGAGATTGGAAAGTCCAAAGGAACAACCATGATAAGTTGATGGCTCCAAGTGGTAGATTTATCCTCAGTGGCAGTGATGACTATTCAGATACTACTGAATTGTTACTGTGTACCTTCGGGAGTTCGTCCCCCTATTTGTCGTGTGTTTCTACGTCAGTAGTAACCTGAAAGCACGGGGACGCCGGTGGACCTCTACACAGTGCAATTATGAAGTTGTAAAGGCAAGTCTGAGCCACATCCGGGGAGCAACAAGTCAGCCGAGGTGACGAAATACAATTCGCTGAGTGACCAGTGGTACAGATGTTTTTGCTCTTTTTTCTACATGTCCAAGCCTAGCTCGGAGCCTCGGACCGACTGAAGGCGAGTGCTTCGGAGCAAGTCATATTCGGCTCTAGGCGGAAGAAAGTTACAATTTGGCGCCCCAATAAACGTTTCGAGAATTCAAAGCCTTCTCCACACTTTATTTTTCCGCTTTAACATTTCCCACGCGGGCGGGGTCGACTTGAGACCTAGCATTTTAGGTGTTGTCAGTTGTTGGTGTATGGTGGAATTATTATAAGAGTGGATACAACAAAGCCCATCCTAGCTATTTCGCTAAAGCACCATGCGTCCATGACAGAATGTCATGCTTGTTGTAGCAAGCATAGCTTATTACCACTTTGGTAGAAATGTATATATATTTAGAAAACTCTGATGTTTCATTGTTCTCGTTGAACTTTGCCTGTCATCTATTCTACTCGTTCCTGTGTTGCTATTTCAATCAACTAGCATGCTTTTTTGGAATGCCATATGCTTGGCTATGCCTTTCGTGGCGGCGGTTCCAAACCCACTAGGGCAGTAGGTGATGTTGTCATGTTTTCATGATTATGTGTTACTCGTTAACGTAATTTAGGCATGGAAATTCATATTTCTACAAGGGGCATGATCTGAGCTCCTTGAAAACACTTGAAGATACTGGAAGCATATTCAAAGATACCAAGAGACACAATCAAACAAGACCAGCTGAAGATATTCTTGGGGATGGAGGGATGAACACTGTCCGATTGAGAATCTGGGTCAACCCCGAAGGTGGTACCAATGGGCTGGAGTATAATCTCGAACTTGCCAAGCGCTTTCAAAAGAAGGGGTACAAGATCTATCTTGACTTCCATTTCTCGTAAGTATGAAAAAGGCCATTTGGCCTGTAAAACTACTGACTAGTTTTAGTGACTGGTGGGCGGATCCAAATAAGCAACCACCTCCAGTAGCCTGGCCAACAACCTTGAAGCCTCTCGCCTCAACCCTCCGGAATTACGTGAAGGATACTCTTGTTTCTTTCAAGAAATCTGGAATCACGCTCGATATTGTTTCCCTCGGAAACGAGATCAGGCATGGAATGTTGTGGCCGCTAGGATATGTTGATGTTGATGTCCTGCCTCAAGAAGCTTTGGTTGCAAACTTCTCGGGTTTGGCAACACTTTACAAGGCAGCGAGAGCTGGTGTTGATGATGCGTATCGCGCCGGGTTTGCCAAAACTCAAGTCATGATACATGTTGGTAATGGGTGGAACATCACATTACAGCAACGAGTGAACTCCCCTTCCTACCATAGAATCACACTAATTTGTTGATTTGAAAATGGCGGTGCTAATTGTCATGCAGTGGTTCTCATCCTTAGTCGCAAACGGAGTTCCAACAAGTGCCTGGGATGTCTTTGGATTCAGCTTCTACCCATTCTATGGAACAGCAGCTACATTTGACAATCTCAAGACAACCCTCAATTACATTGCCAAAACATACCAGAAGCCTCTCCAGGTCGTCGAGACGGATTATCCAGCAATCTGCAACGGGCAATGGAACCCTATTCCCAAGTCTTCTGAACCAAGTATTCCATACAGTATTGAGGGACAACTTGTCTGGACTGACCGTGTTGTTGATATCGTGCGAGATGTTCCGTATGGTTTTGGCAGAGGGGTGTTCTATGTGAGTACTTCCTGTAGATGAATTTTTTTTAGTGTGGATACTAATGAGAGTGATGATAGTGGGAACCAGCATGGCTGAACAATACTTCTCTTGGGAGTGATTGCAATGATGCGATTTTGTTCACCACGGATTATAGCCAGTGGCCACAAACTATTGGATACTCGAGAGAATCGGTTGATATCTTCCGAGACAGAAGATGATAGGGACTTGTCAACGTGCCAATAAAGTGGCATGACGCAATCTAACACAAATCATGGGGGATCACTTTCCCTCAAGTCTATGATATAGAAATCTGATAGAGTTATCGAGTAGTTCTCTACGAGGTTCGCAGGACGAACTTTCGTAGCATGCTCGTGAGGAGAAATTCATTGTTTCGAAATATCCCAATAGCGAACAAGAAGTTGGCCCGATCTCGTATCAAATTCGATCAATCAAAGGCAAATGAAAGAAAGTTTAGAATTAACTTCGAGCCGGTGAGTAGGAGTGAGTGCAAGCCGGAATAGGGGTACAAATAGCGGAATAGTACAGATTCTCCTTTAAGTGTACTGTATTCTAGATAAATATAATTTAAATCTGGAGAAATATTTACACTGCTTGACTTCTCATTCGCTGCGCCACTACTCCGTATTGAAGCCTTGAAAATTTCCGGGGATAAGCGCAGGGTTGTCGATCGCCCAACCTAACGAGGAAGGATTCATAGGTTAGAAGTGTCCTATGTAAATGAAACCGACATACGCAGTATTGAGCCGCGAAACAGCACCCAAGGACGCCATCTGCGATCACTTGAAATATTGAAGATCAACTCGAGGTTCACCATCGTACGAAGGATATCTATCGACAAACAATTTTGGAGGACGGATTTTGCGAAGAGGCTATCTGCATCCCGTGTCGTGACACCCGAGTCCAAGTCCTCAAGATCTGGCGGCTATTGAGAGTTGTCGTCATACTATATCGCAAACCTCCCTCCAAACCCACCACGAATCGACCACCATGGTCCTCGAGGTCCCACGGCGACGCTTTATGCGATCGATAAACAACAAATACATATATGGCAGAGTTGTGAGTCGCTCAGCAAAGACTAGCGGTGTCCCGAGCCGCCACCATTAGGCTTGAGGCTTTGTCGAATGCTGCCTTTTGATGCCACCTTTGCTAACAATATATTCCTGCGGCAGCCCGTACTCCATACTTGCATATTTCTATTAGAGATGGCCATGGTGGCCAGGCTGATAGCCAAATACAACGGCCTCTATAAGGATAGACCAGGTTGGTGGCACAGAATGAGGACACAAGAGATGATGCTGACCTCGATTTAGTCCTTACCATGATGATTACGAACGCGATTCTTGGAGGGATAGCAGATACAATGGCACAATCAATATCAGCAATACGATTAGCTGCGCTGCGGAAACTTGGTGGCATTACAAAAGATGACACGATAGCGATCGAGATCCATGAATTAGACAGGAAGGACGAGCACGATATGATACCCGATTCCAAGGCATTGCCTCCACCATTCGACTTCGAAAGATTGACTAGATTCATGGCATATGGTTTCTGTATGGCTCCAGTGCAATTCAAGTGGTTCGGATTCCTATCAAAAGCTTTCCCCATCACGAAGTCCAGCGGACTTGCGCCTGCAGTGAAGATGGTGGCATTCGACCAGCTCATATTTGCGCCAGTCGGTACGTAACAACCATTCAGACTACACTGACACAGAGCAGTCAGTGCTAATGCGTCGTAGGTATTGCTGTTTTTTTCACTGCCATGACAATTGCAGAGGGTGGCGGACGACGAGCTGTTTCTCACAAACTTCGAGATATGTACTTGCCTACTTTGAAAGCGAACTTCATGGTTTGGCCCCTTGTTCAAATCATCAACTTCCGCCTGATGCCGCTTCAATTCCAACTGGTAGGTCTCCTTATCTGGGAGTCTCGACCTACATGCTAATATCCTGCTCAGCCATTTGTCTCAACCGTCGGTATTGCCTGGACCGTATATCTATCTCTATCGAATTCTGCTGAAGAAGGAGAGGCGAGGTCAGCTCCCTCGTCACCTCATATCCGCTTGTTGTAATTCTTTTTAGGTCAGGATTGGTGAGGGATTAAATGCGTGCGCAGTAAATGGTCAGCCTCCGCCTTCAGGAACTACATTGGGAAACGGTCTAGGTCTAGCATTGGGACACTGGCGTTATATTGCATTTAAACAGGGCAGGAGAACCCAAAGCAGAAAACCTACACACTCGAATCGACACAAGATTGATGAAGTCGGAGTTTGGATCTCGGTGGGGCGTTCCGTACGGTTGTTTCCCAAGTTGAGGTCTGCACAGAATGCCATCAATTGAGCCTCTTGCGGATGCATGAGATCATTGAGATGGCTACACGAAAATGAAATATATCAGCAGATAGGAAATTTTGTGTGTCATGTCCGGAAACCCAAATGCCAATGCCTCAAGCCTGCCCTGCGTCATTGGACACGGCCAACTCTCAGAAACCTCACCCCACCAAAAGCAAAACCCAACACCCCACTTCATCAACTTGCTTTCTTTTTCCTACTGCCAGGCATTGAGACAAATAAACCCCTTTCAAGAGCAATTCTCCAGAGCAACATAACGTCCTCAAGAACTTTTGAAAGCCATCAATTGCAATCATGTCTCTTTCAAACAAGCTCTCGATCACCGACGTAGATCTCAAGGACAAGCGCGTCCTGATCAGAGTAAGTTCTCCGCGACACGATAATCCCGTGTAGTCTTGCTAAAGCTTTCCACCACTGGTCAGGTCGATTTCAACGTTCCTCTCGATGCCGATAAGAATGTTACCAACACTCAGCGTATCGCCGGAGCTGTCCCAACAATCAAATATGCCATCGACAACGGTGCAAAGACCGTGATCCTCATGTCCCATCTCGGACGTCCAGATGGAAAAGCCAACCCAAAATACTCTCTCAAGCCTATTGTTCCAGAGCTCGAGAAGCTTCTCGACGGCAAGAAGGTGGAGATGGCACCAGACTGTGTTGGCAAGGAGGTTGAGGATATTGTCAACAAGGCTAGCGGTGGTCAGGTCGTTCTCCTTGAGAATCTGCGTTTCCACGCTGAGGAGGAGGGAAGCTCTAAGGATTCTGATGGAAAGAAGGTCAAGGCGGATAAGGCTAAGGTTGAGGAGTTCCGAAAGGGTCTCACTGCCTTGGGAGATATTTATATTAGTGAGTCAATGTTGAGCAGGGCGTCTTCTGCCATTGTGCTAATCACTTGATAGACGATGCTTTCGGGACTGCACACCGAGCTCACAGCTCCATGGTTGGAGTTGATCTCCCACAAAAGGCTTCTGGATTCCTCATGAAGAAAGAGCTCGAATACTTCGCTAAGGCCGTTGAGTCACCAGAGCGTCCTTTCCTGGCTATCTTAGGAGGCGCTAAGGTCTCTGATAAGATTCAACTCATTGACAACCTGCTTGGAAAGGTCAACAGCTTGATCATCTGTGGTGGAATGGCATTCACGTTCAAGAAGACGCTTGAGAACGTCAGCATTGGAAACAGTTTGTTTGATGAGGCTGGAAGCAAGATCGTTGGGGATCTTATCGAGAAGGCCAAGAAGAACAATGTTGAGATTGTTCTTCCAGTCGACTACATTACTGCCGACAACTTTGCCAAGGATGCGAAGACCGGCACTGCTACTGACCAGGAGGGTATCCCAGATGGGTGGATGGGCCTTGACTGTGGTGAGAAGAGTATTGAGCTCTACAAGAAGGCAATTGACAGCGCCAAGACGATCCTCTGGAACGGTCCACCAGGAGTCTTCGAGTTCGAGGCTTTTGCTAAGGGAACCAAGGCCACTTTGGATGCTGCAGTTGCTGCCGCACAAAATGGCAAGACCGTCATCATTGGTGGTGGTGATACCGCAACCGTTGCTGCTAAGTACAAGGTCGAGGACAAGCTCAGCCATGTTTCAACCGGCGGTGGAGCATCTCTCGAGCTACTGGAGGGCAAAGAGCTCCCTGGTGTGTCCGCTCTGTCGAGTAAGTAAATATTGACAGAAGCAGCACCGCAGCTCTGATACAGTCAAGGTCGCCAAAAGAAGTCCAGCCTGTAACGAAGTTGATGATGATTGATGAGGCCGTGTATAGTTTATAAGCAACGGAATGAAGCTCCTGGGGAACACCCTCGCTTGACTTTGCAGACTCGTAATTTTCATTGTTTGCTACCGTGTTGTGGTGCCTTATGTATACCCCGTGAACTCCTGGATGCCAATTGTCCCATTTCCGATCATTTCTTCTTGTTCGCCTCTACCTTCTTGAGCTCTTCCCTATATGCTGTCAGTATATGCGCATCTCACAACATTCCAAAATACCCACTTCAACTGCGCAGAGAAGTCCTCGTTCGTATCGTCGTCATCCCAGCTTTCCTCCCACAAATGTGTATTGTCACCAGGTACCTCAGTATCCTCCTTCGTCCAGTCTACAAGTTCACCGTCAGCCCTCCCCCTCAAAATTACCACAACCTCTCCTCCAGCATAGCTAGATTCTACATACTCTCTACGGGGAAATCCTCGAACTCGTCATCCTCCTCCAACGCAGCGGCGAGCTTGACATCCTTGGCCGACTCCGCGCTCTTGTCCGCGACGGCTGCTTTGTTCGTTGGCGCGGCGCCCGATGCTGGTGCGGCGGACATGATAGCGGAGGGTGCGTGTCTAATGTATGCGCAGCGGATCAGTGGATATCAGGTTCGGAGGTGCTGATGGCTGGTGGTCGTCTTTCGTTATCGTCTTCCTGTTTGCATGGTGTTTTCTTTGGAGCTTGATGTGGCTGACTGGGATGTTTTCGGCTTTTACTGGGCGACAAGCTCCGTGATCCGACGCGGAAGCGAGGTGTGGGTACGGAGGGCTTTTCGGGCCAGGTTGGCCAGAATTGCTTGCAGTACAAATTGCTTCGGGGGAAGAGCTGCTTTATGACCGATTCCGACCAAAGCATCCAGCCATACATGTACAAGCAGTGCTGATAGACCCCCTCCGATCCTGTCATAGTGGGGCACCTTTGCTTCAGAGCAGGTTGCTAGGTCACTGTACCTTTTACCATATTATAGTATTTTTGTCGTATATATTTCACTTCATCCTCTCTAGAATCATTCTTGCTCCCTATTAAAACAAACCTCCTCCTTAACCTGAAGTTATCATACCTATGACACCTTTTCATTCACATAATCAACGCGTCTCCCCACATCTGTTACCCAACGATATTACCCGAGTCATAGACTCATTGCATTTACAAGCTGGGTATTTTTAAGTCACTTAACTAAGGAATCAAACCTTCAAACTTGACAAACGACAGGAGAAAAAAGGTCGGATCGAAACCCTTCCTTCTACTCAAATAACTTAAAGCCAACCGGGCTTGTGACTTAAGTCCGGCGAGTTCCGGGGATCACCCCTCACATTCAGACCTCTCTCCAGGGAGGTCCTTTCACGATGGCTTCATGGTTCAAATCAGCTGTGAAAGGAGGCCAAGAGAAGAATTTAGCAGCGGAGGATGAAGATAGGCATTTATTGCATGTTGAAAGTGCTCTTCTTCAACTGCTAAACGACGATATTGCGGCGGCGGACAAGATCCTCAAAGAACATGAATCCTCGTATCATTTCCTAGGGCGGGGCATCTCAAGTTTTATCACCTCCATGCTAGGGGCTGAAAAGGAGTTGCTAAAGGATGCCTCGAATAAGCTCCTGGCCGCGGAAAGTAAGAACTGGGAAGATATGAAAAAGGCTCAGAAGGAGCCAACTGCTTTTCGGTCACATATCTATCCACCGGGGACAGAGTATCTTTTGTGTTACGCCGGTAAGCTCATATTTCGTGAATGGATGAAGGGTATGTTTGCTAACTTGAATTTACAGTGTCCCAACTTACCAGTGCGATTTGTGGTGTAATGAGCGGCTCCGTAACTCAGGCTGTCAGGGGATTCTACAAATTGAGACAAGCCTTTGTCACTCTGGACGGCATTATGCAGGTAGAAGCGAAATACCTTCAGGGTCGATTCGGCAATGCCTCTGGGGTCTCGCTTTCACAGACCAACAATGGGAATGTTGTAAGAATGTCTCATGATCAAGGACCGACCGACGAGAAGAACGATGAGAGAATGAGCAGTTCAACAAGCCCGCGGAGCAGTCTAGAGGATTTCGAAATTGTTGAGGGCGATATGATCCCCCTCTCTAATGCTACCATGGTTCATTCCAGATTGCTAGAAATCAGTCCTGCTTCAGTTGGGATTACTTCACACACCGATATCTTCATCCATTCAGGGACGAGATTGTGTTATGGGATGTTACTCGTGATATTCTCCATGATCGAGAATCCACTCTTCACCAAGATTCTCTACATCGTTGGATTCAAAGGAGACCGAGAACGAGGAACCAGGTATCTCTGGGAGGCTGCAAGATTCGACAACTTCAATAGCGCCATTGCTGGAATCGCCTTGTTAGGATACTATAACGGCTTAAGCGGATTTTCGGACATTCTCCCTACTGACGCAAGCGCCGATAATGATCTTTCTGGTTATCCTAGAGGACGATGCCGGAAACTCTTGCTAGACATGCGGAAACGCTACCCAGATTCCAAACTCTGGAAGATGGAAGAAGCACGCATGCAAGGTTTTGACCGAAACCTGGCCGCTGCAATGGAAATTCTATGTCACAACGCAGACAGCAACATGAAACAGATTGCGGCTATCAACCAATTTGAAATGTCCTTCACAGCAATGTTCTTACACGACTACAAGCACTCCGCCAAGTGCTGGCAGAGGTGTGCTGAGCTTTCACAGTGGTCTCCTGCCCTGTACGCTTTTCTAACAGGTCTATCGCACCTTGAGCTTTACCGCGATTGTAGGCTCAGTGACCCTGAGAAGGCGAAGAAGCAGAAGAAGTTGTCCGAGGAATATATCCGTAAAGCCCCACCTATGACAGGGAAGCAAAAAGTCATGGCGAAGGAATTACCATTCGACCTGTTCATCACACGAAAAGTGGGAAAGTGGGAAGAGCGTGCCAAATTATGGGAAGTCGACCTTGCTGATGCGATTGGTGTGTCTCCTATCACAGAAATGATCTATCTCTGGAACGGGGTACGAAAACAGAATGCGACTCTCCTAGAAAAGTCACTTGCGAATATACAGTGGGACCGGACCAGTCATCCTAACAAGTTCGAGGATGACCTCGATGAGAAGGCTGTCAAGGCTTTATTGGAGTCGTGTATGTTGAGGAATTTGGGCAAGTATGATGAGGCGAGAGCGCTATTGAATGAGGGGATTCTCAGGTATGATAGGTAATGTTCCATCTACAAGAAATTTCAGTATCAAAGCTAACACCAGATCCCAGAGCACTCTTCAGGGGTAAACACACTGATGAATACACACCTGCTTCGGCACACTATGAAGTTGCCTGCATCGAATGGGCTGAGAAGGACCTTCCTAGCTCAACACCAGAGCTCCACAAGGCCAAGGTGCTTTCCTGCGAAGAAGAGCTTCAGAAGACCACAACATTCCATCAGTATGTCCTAGATGGGCGTTTGAGCATGAAGGTCACAACTGGTTTGGTTACCATCAAGAGACACAAGGAGATCATGGGATACTAAATATTCCGAGTCGCTGGAATTGCAGGGTTGTGTGGCTCTATTTGACTACTTTGTGAGTGTGCTGTACGAAAACAGAGAATACTCGGTAAAACACCGAGATGGAAGTGACTTTTGAACGGAGGCAGAGACTGGGGTGGACCTGGGTGGGTGGTATCATTGACCATGCCATGGAGTTAGACCAGGCTAGGAGTTTTAGCCCAAGGGGACCCATCCAATGCCTCCAGAACAACAGCACGATGCACGTAGAACACGAGACCTCCAATAGATGAACCTCCCTACAAATGTCTTTTGATTGCCAGCAAGCAGACTTTCTAGTCGATTACCACATCTGCAAGCGAAGCCGCCGCTTTTCAGCGCAAGTGATCGACTTCAACAAGACCATCTGCTCCTGAACAGGGCCATGCACCTCGTCAATTGTCCAAGTGGAAATATATGTCACATGCTGGCAATCTCGCCCAAGGCGCCCGAGGAAAGATAGCCTCGAGGGAATTCCCTCTCTCCTTCAGCACACACTAGCCAGTGCACTTCCGCGCGTGCCGTTCCTGGTGGAATCACACATCTACCTTTCGAGGCTAATACCACTCGTAAGCGCCGACGTACGCGGGGCGGGGAAAAAAAAAGGGGAAGGGGGGGAGGGCTTGCCAAGGGCTTCAAAACTGCGTCGAAGAGGTCTTTTCCCGGAGGGCAAGACAAAGAGGCCGGTTGAGATCCTGATCTTCGACAGCTGGAACGTCGCACCCCGGACATGGCGGCGCGCGGGGAGGGTTGTGCGGTCATCCTGTCGCCATGCGATGGTAGATAGGTAGAAACAGACTGACTGTCCTAGCTTGCGCGGCTGCGGATGCTCAGGCTTTGGAAGCCGGCGAGCCTCGCTTAATCGGGCTGCTAAAAGCTAGAATGGGCGGCGGGGGCGGTTCGTCGAGGGCGGGATCAAGGCGGGGCGCTGCCACGATGGAGAGAGATGGGGATGGCGAGAGGGCTTCCGAAGGACAGGATATTCTCGCGCTGTTCCTGCCCGTGTCCGTGCATGGTGGAGGTGAAGCTCGAAGCCTATCCCCCGCGGCTACATATACAGTGTGAATTCATGAACTTGCAAGTGAACTCGAAGGGAGGAGCCCGTAAGCGAGTAGAGACAACATGAGAATGGAGAGTTGCCAAACGCACGCTGTTCTTCCTCCCCGCCCGTGCATAGTGGAGGCGAAGCTCGAAGCCTATCCCCCTCCCCGCGGCTACATACACAGTGTGAATTCATGAACCTGCAAGTGAACTCGAGATGCGGAGCCCGCAAGCGAGCAGAGCCGCGTCGGGATGGAGAGTTGCCAAACGCACGCTGACGACGACGATGCGTCCCTCGATTCACAATGCCAAAGACGGGGGCTATCACATAGTGAAGGCCGTCTCGAACTGTCTCCTAACTATCTCCAAACTGTCTTCGCCATGGACAGCAGATCCCATCCCTCTCATCACGGGCAACTCCTCTCTACCCAGAGGGAATTCCGAGGTATCTTCGCTGCACCCGCACCAGCAGTTGCACACGAAGACTTTCAAGATCAATTGCCTCGGGGCTTCTCAGGAAGTGGTAACTCCCCCTCTCCCTGTTCGAGACGAAACGGTGAAGATGAGTGGCCCACAGGGCTCTCCTCCCTCCCCGATCCCCTCCCTCAGCTCCCTAACCTTCACCATCCCCACTAATATCTCCCCTTCCACATCCACATTCGGCATAGAACTGGAGTGCTACATCGGCTTCCTCCCATGCTTCTCACCCCCCGACCCTCGCTGGGCAACCACCACCTTCGAACCGAACGGCTCCGGCACCATCGAGCAACCAATCTTCACCCACGTCCGCGCGACTCTCCGCTCCATGGGCCTGCCCCAGCGATGGCTCGTCACCAAAGACTACTCACTGAGTCGCGGCCTTGCCGGGCCTGAGGACTGGAAGTGGATTGGCATCGAGGTGATAAGCCCGGTGCTGACGATGGAAGGCGGTGGGTTGGAGGAGGCCAAGCGAGTAGTGGCCGTGTTAAACCGCACGTATCGTATCACCCACGATCGAAACACCGGCTTCCACGTTCATGTGGGCTATGGCCGCAACGGCTTCACGATTCGCACGCTGCGAAACCTCATGGCCACCCTCTGGACGTTCGAGGGGGTGATCGAGACGATCCACCCGGCGAATCGCCGCAACGATCAGAATTCCTTCTGTCTCTCCCTGCAGGGCAGAAGTTTCCTCTCCTACAACATGCCCCCGACCGCCAACAGCGCGCGTGATGGACTCGAAGCCATTTTCGCCGCCGAGACGCAGAATGACATATTGAACATGTTCGTGCGCGGGGCTGCGCTGGGGTATAACTTGATGAATTTGCGTCCTCTGCCTGAGGAGTTGGAGAAGCGAACGATTGAGTTTAGACAGCACGAGGGAACGGTGAGTGTCGATGCGGTGTTGAACTGGGTGCGGTTCTGTGTGGGGATTGTGAAGTTTGCGGGGAGAGTTGAAGATGGTGAGTTGGCTGCATTTTTGAGGGCGCATGTTGATGGTGGTACTGATTTTAGTATCGAAGACTTGCTTGCCGTCATGGGAATTCCGGAGCAAGCTGTTTACTACGGCGACGTGGCGAATCGAAGAGAGCGAGGCTTGCCACTGCTAGAGGTGGGTGATGATGTGAAGATGTCTGGAAACACATCGCTACCAGAGGCTCATATGGACGATCGAAACCTCAACGAATGGGCCGCGCAACCCGGAGGTGCCTCGAGCCAGAACCAGCAGTCCAACTCAGACAACGGTTCAGACGGATTCGGCGGCGTCGAACTTGACGACGACGATATGAAGGACCTTGGGATCGACGAGAACGATCTCCCGTACTTCGGCATCAAGAGAGACGATCCTGAACTTTATGCTCGTTCCAGAGCCATGCCCTCTTCTGGTCCGGCATCTTAGAGTCCTCGGGAATTCTGGAGATAGGTAAGTTCCCTGAGACGCTGATCCTACACCAACAGTCAGTGAGTATTGTACCTGGAGCAGAAATTGAAATGAAATATCACCTGCCAAAAACTTATCCAACACAGCTAAATACCCCGTGCGTCCCGTATCCTTTTTCACAAAGCCGTGCTCATAATTTAAATAGAAGATTTTGAAAGGGTGATTAATTGACTGTCAATGCATGCGATGAATTTGAGGGAAGGTCATATATACACATAGCTCCAAAGAAGAAATGTCCTAGAGAGACTCGACACTTATCTAATTGGAAACCTTTACCAACGGAGAGTTTGAAAACCAGCAAACAAGACACCGTTCAAAAGGGTGGCCAATATCAAGGACCAAACACAAAGAGGCGCTCACATTACAGAGACTTGCCTCACTTCAATGCATCACCTACCGTTCGTCTAGTAAACCGCAAGTGGCAAACGGTGAAACTGCTAATCTCTAGAAACGACACATTCCGATGGTTCTAGACCTTAGCCTGCCACCATTCACACCCGAAGAAAACCCTCTTCAATTTCTTCGCTTGCACGAAAGAGGCGATATCAATCTTCGTCATCAGCGAGGATTTGGAGGATCAAGCTTCCACAGGAGTACCTTGAAAAACATGGAGCTCGATGGCGGCCCCTCCGCCCTTTGACAGTACCGCGCCGGCAGTGAGATGACGGGATCCTTCGTCACGGCTTGTGTACTTCTGTGTAGACTAATCCCTGTGTGTTCGAGCAACTCAAGGAATTCGCCTCCATCAAGAGAGATAGCTTCAGCGTTCAATTTAAACAAGATTTGATATCAAGCCTCATTGATCCGACATCCCTCGCAAAGTGACATGCTGAATGACAAGCCCAATATATTTTGCTAGCTGAGAAATGAATGCTTTGGTCTTGCCGTGTGGCCTTCAAGCCAGAGTAGTTGCCCCTCTGGTGAAAGGCGTGATGGGCCGATAGTACAGCACGAATGTACAGATTCATCAAACCTTGACTGCTCTTTGTCAACACTAGATCGTAAGCATAATTCCAGGTCCAAAAGCTCCGTTTTGGCATGCCCGGATATCACACCCAAGCGTCGACAGCGACCCCTGGGGAGTCAAGCCCACTATCTCCAGCCTATGCTCTTTAAATCGGACCTGATCTAAGCAGTGGTCCCAACCGATCGTCTAATGACACGACTCCTCCAGCCTCTGACGGTTCCGAGTTCTATCATGACTGGGCCACCGGATCGGCACTGAGTTACGAGATCCTTCGCTACGACCTTGATGATCCTCTCCAACAAACATGCAAACTCGGATCCCAGAAGCCATCAGATCCTGTACTCGGTGAGTACCGGTAGCAAGTCGCGTAAAACTGCCCAACCCATATCTGACTGTAAGTAATCAATCCCAATCGGACCATGACATAAATCCCAACTACCAAACTTCCTTTGTACCGCGGTGTAGGATCGAGGTAGATGAAAGGCGTGAGTGAGCCAATGGTCGCGTTCAAGTCGCTACGATTGCGCTACTGCAATGCCGTGTCGGGTCTCGAAATTACCCAGGAATCAAAGGAACGAATGAACACCGCCACCTCGAGGCCGGGTTTTGCCTGAGGAACTAAGTGGCCGCCAGAATGGCACCTTGATCTGACAAAGCGAAGAGCGGTCGAATGCTAGATTGAAAATTGTCAATATTGAGATTTCTGTGTTTCGCGCCGTAATGGTGGCAACACTCTCGGTAGACTAGTGTGTGAATTTTTCATTTCTCCCAAAGAATGTAGATGTTTTGCTCCGGCGTTGTACTGGACTTCTCCATCAAGCTCTCAGCAAATCAGAGGGGAGTGACCGGTATCACTCAGCAGCGCGGGAGGTCTGATGACAAGTCCTCGACAACCCCACTAACCCTCTGTATTTCTAGACACCTATTAGGCCATGCTACCGGGAAATCCTGCACACACAAAAAGAATATCTGTGAACCAAGCGCCAAATCTCAATGGGCGCAGATTCGGGAGGTTGGTTGAGCAGATGTATCCACCGCATCGAGGCCCTTTACATTGTGTCAACGGTTTTGAAACACGAGTGCCAAAGTGACTCAAACCAAATCAAAAATCTGCCTAGAACCAATATTCGAAATATTCGAGGCTAAAGTGCCGCCGCAATCAGAGCTCATCTCACGAGAACATCAACAGTCTAGGGTGCTCCTCTAGATAATTGACTGCGCTCGTCTATGAGAATCCCACTCGGTGTGAAACCTGTCTCACTTGTTTCCCCTGAACAGAAGCCACAATTACAACTTGCCTTGAATACACTATGAGTTTGATGTTGTAATCAATGCAGAGGAGTAAAATGTAACGCTATCAGCACGAATGACTCCAAACAAGGGCTCTGGTAGATTGGGAACGACGTCTGCAACATTATAGAGGGCATCACATGATTGGAAGGAATGTGTTCCTCCATGGATCTTGCCCAGGGATCACGTATGAGAATGGGGTGTGTGGTTGGATAAAACACATTGCAGCATCGAAGGAGTGAGGCATCTCGACAGCTGACTGTTTACGGCCCTTGCACCCAAAGAACCCGCAACATGGAACCTGTCAACACGCGGATGCGATGGCGCCAAAATGGACATGGCTTGAAACTTGTTGTTGGAGGATACTGCCTGCCTCGTCTTTGATGGTGGAATAATGCAGTTTTTCGTATAGGCATTCAGAGAGACATGCGGTTTCACTTGAAGTGGGGAGAGGGGGGATTGTATGTCAAGTGACTCGCGCATGATCAAGCAGACAGGAGGATTTCTGATGTGAAGGGTGTTGAGGAAGGGGAAGATCTCCCGTCGGCTCGGCAAGCCATCCATGATTCTCCTGGTGGTGGCAGATGGAAGATGGGAGAAACAAAATCTCGCTGGGCTTAGCTCAATGCAGCTCGCGCTTGAACGACCTGTCTTCTCCAGTCTTTTCTGGAGGTGTTGGACGAGGATGAAGATGAAGGGGGGGTTGAAGACGGCGGCCCTCGAGAGAAAGTGTGTGTCTGAGGCATTCGATATGTTATGCATGCGGGCAGACATGCAGCAGAGCAACCAAAGAGAGAGCAGATTTGCATCATGGCAGGCCATTTGAACGTGGGTGGGCACACCCTCTCTGTGACTTACGAAAGGACGCTTCAGCACACCATCTTCGGCGGCCTCATCGGAGTCGTCGCCTCTGCATGTCCCTCCACACGACCGACCTGGTTGTTACTCGATGATGGACGCCACGGTCTCTAGTCTCGTTGCAGGTGCTCAGGTCTGTTCGCCTGCTCGAGGCATCACCTGGCCTCCGGCTGGACTCAGATGGAGATATGCAAGTGCGGCTCTGCCCGCAGCAGTGAGCATCCTCGGACCTGGGGGAAGGAGGATACGTTGTACGGAGTCGTGCTCAGCAGGTGAGATGATGGTGACAAGGACGCGTCGAAAGTCGCGATCTGAAGAGGTCGAGTCGGGGGCCAAGTGTACGGTACAGGACAGTAAGGAGGTCGTTGCGAATCGTGGACACGGAGCAAACCCGCAGAGATTGTCATCTCGGAGCGGCTGATCCAGTCGCATCATTATTCTCGCGGCGGCTGGCATGGCTTCGAATGTGGAAAACGACGTCGACGAGTCGAGTTGAGTCGAGTCGAGTCGACTGAGGGTGACTCTCGAGCGTGACGAGGTCTGGGAAAGGCGGGGGTGTTTCGGTGTCGCGCAGGTTGAGACGAGAGGCGAGAGGCGAGGGAAGCGGAACCCAGGAAAAGAGGACGCTCGGACCAGTCACCCAATTACGTAAGCACCTGGGTGGACCACGAACCGTCTACTTCGTACGGAAGGGGGTTCCAAGTGGGACTCGGCCACCCCCTGCTTTCTGCCATATTCTATCGCTATATTAGGAACCAAATCTATTGCTGCTTTATC
>MU251796.1:0-28456 GCA_019669835.1 Amylocarpus encephaloides
AAGGTAAGGTCTAGCTACTTTAGAAACTCTTTAAGTATAAAAGCCTAGGTTGTTTTAATAGTACTAATCTAAGAGTATATACGCTCTACTACTTTCTCTATAAGTCGTTCGAAAGTATACTAAATACGCTCCTTTTTAGTCCTAATAGCTCTAGTGTTAATTTTAAGCTTAGCTTCTAGAATACCTTTAAATTAAGAGTATAGCGACTTATTTTCGCCTATAAACTAATTAGAGTAAGGGAGTAAGTGTTTTAGCTTCCGGATTAGGTCTTCTAGGTCTATAGTAGAGTCTATTTTAGGTGTATATAGCTTCTAGTATTCTAAGGTTCGCGTGTTATTAAGTACTATCTATAATTAAGTAATCTCTTATTCTAATCGCGTATTCGTTTCTTATTAACTCTATATAAAGACTATTAGCTAATCTAGTATAGTAGAGGGTTATACTTTATTTATTATACTACCTAGCTACTAGAAGTCGTAGGCTTACTTATTATTACTTATAGTACTTACTTATACGTATATATATATATATATATCTACTTATACGTATATTATATATATATAACTCTAGTCTATAAGTAATAGATAAGAGTGACGTACTTCTACTATAAGAGACTAGACCTTAAATAACTTAAAAGAAATAGTTTCTAAAATTTAATTAAGAAGTACGTAGAGAGCTTATATAAGCGTAGCTCCTATAAGGTCTTATATATATAAGAAGAGATAACTAGAACCTTCTAGAAGTAATAGAATAGAGTGACGTCGAACTAAATCGAATTCTACTTATAACTAGTACTTAGTAAGAGTCTATACTTAGCGAGAGCTTTTAGCTCTAGTATACTCTAGGGTCCTAACTCTTATATACTCTTTTAATAAAGAAGATCTATATACTTTAAGTAGTAAATAGAATACTTAGTAAGTATTATAGAGCTAAAAAGAATCGTATCTAAAAAGAAGATATATATATAGTAGATAATACTAGAGATATTTTATCTTAGTAGAAGATAAATAAGTAGGTTTAATATAACTTATATATAGAGAGAGATAATTAGATTAAAGAATATTTATCTAGATAGTAATATAGTACTTATAGAGAAGCTAGCTATAATATATAAACTTATAAAATAGAAGAAGATATTTCTAGCTTCTTAGAATTTAATTTATAAAAATTAAATTATTTTTATTAAGATTATTATTAATCTTTAAAGTTCTATACTAAGAAAAAGTATATAACTTACTAATATATATAACTTACTAATAAACTATATTACTTTAAGTAGTATATTATATAGAGAGTAGATAGATTTTAGTAATCCTTTTAAACTATTATAGAGATACTAGTAATTTATAAGAATATAAACTATCTAAGAAAGTATTTAAGATTAAATTTCTTCTTAACTTTTAATCTTCTTTTCTTTTTCTTTAGTTATAAATTTTCGTTAAATATAAACCCTCTTAAAAACTATTTAGTATTCTTAATAACTATAATACTAGAGGTTTAGTAAGAGGTAGAAGACTAGAAATAACCTAGAAGTAGTAATATCTATTATAAATAAGATATAATATATATAATTATTTATAGAATATTAAAGATATAATAGTAGTTAGTAAAAATAACTAATAAGAAAGGCGATAGGATGTAAGAAGTGCTTGTAAAATTATAGGGGTAATATATAAGACTTAATCACTCTACCTTCGTAGATATTAGTTTGTAGGCAACGGCTTGGTAGTCTAAGACAATTGTAAAACTTCCAACTTATACCACCACTCCTACAATTGATTTTATGCCTTCGCATGGATGTTGGCTTCTTAGTGGCCGAATAAGTCCACTGTAAATACGCAATCAGCGAATCATTCTACCTATTGTGGTTCATCCAGAATTTTATCAGACGCATATACGATGAGGACTACAACTGCAAATGGAACCAAACAATATGAATAAACGAACGTGTAAGACTCTCACAAAATGGGTATATTATTTGCAACCTTCCATTAGCTTACATCTAGCTAGCATAATCTATTTAACATAGTCTCCTAGACATCATCATAGGAGCGGCAATTTCGCACATCAAAGCGCTCATCTCATCTCGTCGTGAAAGTATTACACACGCATGCCCAAGAACGCCCCGAGGTCATATGATACACCCTATTCTATATCCAATCGAAAGAAGAAGAAGAAGAAGAAGGAAATTTGGAGAAAGGGTTTTTTTTGAACCATACTAGGTTTTCGAACTCGCACGCCTCCATGCAACATACAACGTTGGACTCGACTCATGGGACCCAGGTCAGGACGATAACACTGTCCCGTGCCGGGTTTTCCCCCTCAGGTTCAAACCATCGGTCATCTGACTTCTGCTTCAGGTAGATTTGCTTGACATTCCCGTCCCTCTCTTTCCTTGCATCAAGTATCACCCATTGACTCTTTCGTCCTGATTTTGATAAGCTCTTTCTCCCCTCGCCGAATCTGTAGAAGAGGGCGACGGAAGGATGTGGCATATCGGCCGGAACATCAAAGGTAAACTCCGTCTGCTCCAGGTCAAAGTCGATGCCTTTGGGGTATTCGGCGACACTGTACCCATTCGAGATAATGAAGTTGTCCTTGAATTTGAAGCGTTGCAAGACACAGTCTTCTCCGCAGGCGTCAGCTACCGTGTGTATCTTGGCGACTGGGGCTTTGTGCCATGATTTAAAGTGATGCAAACTCAAAGGTTGGTCTCCACTCTCATAAAATCCAGATGGGTCTCCGAATTGATCCATTTGGTTGAGCAACGGCTCGTACGTGAGCGTGACCTCGCTGTTCCGATGAAAGCAATTGTAGAGAAGCCTGTCCCCTTGTTGTGCGTCCAGGACGTACTTCCCATCTTCTCGTTTCTCCAAGCAATTCCCTTCAGCGATTATTTTGGCGCTGGATGCTGTCAAAAACACACCACCGCCCCCATAGGCCATCGGCGCATCATTCGCCAAGATCCAATCCACGCGCTCTGTGGTGGTACCGATATAGTATGGCTTCCTGTAGTCGTACGTGAAAAGTCTTCGAATAAGTTCGGATATATATGGGAAAAAGGTGTCATCGTCAATCAGCGCAAAGTACTTGCGCTGACTGGCCGTAGGATGATTGTGGAGCATCCGAACCAAGTCGACATATCGTCCAGGCATATCGAGGCTGGGATTGGCTGCCATGACTGTTGCATTTATACCGACTGAGGACAATCGTTTGGAGGCGCCCTCTAGCTCCGCGTCGGTGCAGTTAATTAGGGCCAGGATCAATCCAGCCCCATTCGAGTTCCCCTTTCCGTCTGTGAGCCATCTGGTAAATTCCTTCACCGGGCCCATAGCATCGTCATTGAAGCGATCTAGGGTGGTGGACACGCTAAATATGACGCTCGAGGCATCAGCGTCTTCGGGTCGCGATAGTTGCTTGACGTGAACGCCGAGTGTTGTGCCAATGGGCAGTGGGGTACTCGAATCGATAGTGATATTCTGGAACCTTTCTGGCAACAAAGCATGGTCGACTTCCGTGATCAGTGGCCGTTCCTTCTCGTCTGCGATATACTGGAGTGTTCGCGCGGCGTAGCTGACATCGGGACCAACAGAGTGAGTCTTCAGCACTTGCCTCACCCACGACGTTGGATCGAGACCCGCGCTGTTAGATGGGTCCGGGCTGCTAGATGGCTTCGTATGTGTATATGCGACGAGTGATGTTGTGTCGAGTTTGGGATGCCAGACGAAGACGAGGGCGACGACGAAAGCGACGGCGAGCCATCGATACAAGGGCGTTCGAGGCAACATGGTGGTTGGGACCAGCATCGAGGGCGAGGGCGAGGGCGAGGACGAGGACGAGGGAGAATGACAGAGGACGAGGGAGAATGACAGAGGAGAAAGGCGATAAGAAAAGGAGTGTGAGCGGCGCACGACACGAGGGCGTCTGCGACTTGAGGCGTAGCAAGAAGATATATAGTATACAAAAGAGATCGCTCATTCAGGAAAAGGAGACTCGAGTTTTCGAAGGGATGCGACGGAAAATAAAGGAGCCGCGCCGTCGGGCCGGGTCGGGTCGGGCTTGCTAGTCATCGTAGGGGTTTCTTTCGTCTTGGTTTCGTCTTGGTATTTTATTCGTCTTTATTTCATTCGTCTTTATTTCATTCGTCTTTATTTCATTCGTCTTTATTTCATTCGTCTTTATTTCATTCATCTTGGGTATTCCATTCGTGGGACGGACACTTCATCAATTCTTTTCACCCCCTCGTAAAACATAACCTACGTCCTAGGACTCCTCAAGAATCCCACAACACCGCCACAGAATCCAACCAGATCCCCGAGTCGAGCACCTTCTGCCTCCTGACACTCTCTCCACTCGCGCAACGCCTGAACCAAGCGTTCATCATGGCCAACTGACTCCATGTGCAACCGTAGAAAGACTGTCATCCAAGCTTGCACGAGTTCATAATCTCTCTTCTGTTGGAGTCTCCCGGTCAGCGCTTCCACAAAATTAACGAGTTCGTCCGATTCCGACTCCAGGCCGGCATCTAGCGATCGAATTTCAAGATCTGCTGCCGAAGGAGAAAGTGTTTTGAGGTGGCTGATGAAAGGGGTATCTATGGCTTGTTAGGGTGAGCCCCCAGTGCGTGAAGGCTTGACTTACAATCCCCGCTGTCACTGCCTGATCGCAGAGCGACAGTGAAAGCCCCTTCTGATGAGCATCGATCCATCTTCATGATACGAGAGCGTTCAGCTATTCTCTCTTCCGTCTTCTTCTCGTCAGGAACAGCGCCTATCGGGTTCGGCTTCTCCAGTGAGGGTAAGAAGAAGGGCGCTTTTTCTGGGACTTTGGGGGCCTCCGTAGGCTTATTTCGTTGTTTGATGAGATCTAGATGTAGAAGAGTCTGCCATCTGCTCTTTGGCATTAAGCTCAAGGTCATCATATCTGCGCTCAATTGGTCGATGGCGGGGGCGGGCGCCGAATCCTCTGGGTCGTCCTCCTCCTCCTCAAATGCCCCGTTGATCGCACCATGGCCACCTTCTCCTGATACTGTAGGTGCTGACATCTCCGCGATTTCGTCCTCGGAGATGTGCCGTGTAGGAACATGAGTAAACAATGTCTTGTTATTCCAAATGTTCACCCCAATTTCACCCTCGCAAGTGGTGGCTAGGAACTCTCCTGTGGCCGAAAACGCGAGAGCCGTGCATTGCGTCCTCATCCGTATCGCATCGATTAGGTGTCCAGTGGGAAGGTCCCAGACGCGCACGATACGGTCACTCGATGCTGCAATGATCCATCGTCCATCACTTGAAAAACAGAAGTCGTTGATCGCTCCAGCGCAGCCCCACAGTTCTCGGATGGTCCTTTTGGTCTCGATATCAACCACCCTAATTGACAAATCATCGCTTGTCACCGCAATTAGGTCGTTGGGTGCATGGTACCGTATGCCGGTGATGGACACCGTGTTGTGCCAATCAATCTCGTCCACAAGATGGCCATTCGAAAAGTCCCAAAACTTGATTCTGCCATCCGTCGAGCAACTGATCAGATGCTTGTTCAGCGAGTCCACCACCAGTCCAGTGATGGCCTTTGTGTGCTTTCCCAACCCCATTGTGAATCGGTTTGCAGGTTTCGAACCAATCTCTAGCGATTCTGCCGCCTGAAGCTGCTCGATTTTCAGCCTCTTCGCTTGCGAAGGGGTCAATTTCGAAGGGAATCTTTTTCGATGCATCCCTGACTGTAGATTGAAGGTGTCGATTCCACCCGTGTCCGATCCAACGACTGCAAAAGTTCCGCATGGGCTGATGCCCACACTGCTAACATGCTCGCCATCACCTGTCTCAAAGGCCCATCTTCCTGCCTTCTTCCTGCCCCAGAACCACGTTCGAGCAAATTTGTCTTCTTTGTGGCCGGTAATCACACTTTCCCATCCGGTAACCCCGCTTAAGGTCGCATCTGTTGCCTTCTTGCTTGTGCGGTTGGCCTTTTGCCATATTGCACCACTTCCAGCGTTTGCTCCCATTCCTCCGTCTCGGTTGAGAGACATTGCCAGGCACGTGATCTCTGGAGCCTTCAGGTCCTCTAACGTGGCACTCGGCTCCGTACCTAGAGATACGCTATTGAGGATGCCCATCTTCTTGGCCTTCTTCCTAATATTCCCTTGACTGAGTTCGGTGCTCTGGCCATCCCTTCGCAAACTCCAACTCCATAAGCTTCGGTCTTTTCCCGCGCTGAGAAGCCATTTTCCACCAGCGTCTGCTCCATCAGAATCAGTTGGAAGAAAAAGTAACCTTGATACTGGGGCGGCGTGTCCACTTCGAGTGTGCAGTATACGAGGGATTGGAGAATATGGAGTTTCGTCGAATACCCAGGACTTTAGGGAATTGTCGAGTCCACTAGTGACCACCACTGGTTGCCCCGACAGAAATTCGACCTTACTAACACCTCCGCTGACGGTGGCACCAGACGAAGGATTGTGAGCTCCACGAAGAACACCCATCACTCGCCCCCCCCCATTGAGATCCCAGAATGTCACGTCACCGGTCTGAGGTCCAGCCGTGGCCATAACGCCCGGTTTTCGCCCATCTTCACCCGCCCCAAGCTCGTCCGTCCGAAATGAGATGGACGTGACAAGGGAGCGAGATGATCCTGAATTCAGTGAGATCCTCGTCTTGTCCGTAAGGATATCGTGTATGATTAGGTGACCTGCTGAGTAGGCAATCGCTAATAAAGAGAGAGCCGGGGTGGGCTGCAATGCCGTCACCGCACCACAATCAGCTGCTGGGGGCAGGATTGTATAGATGAGCTTCCCTGAGCTGACGTTCCAGATTTCCACGCTCCCATCGCTTCTCCCAGCAAAGATCTTGTTCAGATATGTTGGCATATTGGTAATTCCTCCCGTGAGCTCGTTTTTCCCCTTGTGCGTCGCCGTGGGGTAGAGGGTTGTATAGTGCTCATAGCTGGCCGACTTCCAAACTTCCATCCGAGTCGTACCACATCCAACGATCCAAGCTCCAAAGATGAGTAGCTGCTTAATCGGTTGCTTCAACTCGGCTGGCACATCGAGTCTGGCGATCTCCTTCCCTCGCTTGAACACCGAAACTCCTTGGGGCGAGTCATTGGAACCCCCCCAGGCGGCGATGACTCGATCCTTCCAGGCTGCTGTGGCCGTGATGTCTTCCGGGGTTTGCGGTCGAGTGAGGAACACAAGATTCAAGCCACGCTTGAGATCGTAGGTCTGGAGGCATCGTCCGACAGAAGTGGTGATTTGGAACGTCGTTTTGCCTAAAGGCACGGACGTGAAGGGGACTGGCGTGGAAGATACAAGGCCAATGGTCTATCGGTGTCAGTTCGTGGCCATCTGGAGAAGGAGGTTGGCAGCTCACTCTGAAGGGTGTAAATATTCTGGAGTCTCGTTTCGGCCCTCGGGGAGGTACTTCCCCGCTGAGCTTCAGCCTTTTGGCGAGAGGGCGGTCTGTCACCGTCTGGGAGATAGTGGAGGGCATCTTGGTGGCTGGTGGAGAGGCCAATGCAAGATTTAGCAAGTGGTGGTGGATTTCTTCGAGGATCAGAGTACCTGGGAGCCTCAAGAAAATTCACGACTCGCTCGGGAGAATCCCGGAATGCTTTGCTCTTCGGCACCAACAGTGGGTGACATGATTATTTACGCACGGGCCAACACCACCAAAACTCAATAGATAATATATTTTCAGTTATTTCTGTAATTGTATTCGTAAATCACCACTTATTTCCACGGATAGGAACTCCTTTTGATCGTAAGAGCTCTGCGCATCTCCTAGGTAGATCAGCTATTCTATCCCGTATCTACTCTATAGTGATTTTACTCTATTCTTCCTATAATACGTCCTTCATTTCCTCCTCAGAATCAAAGATCCTACGCCTTAACCTTTGCTTTATAATACTCCAAATACCCTCTATAGGGTTTAGATCAGGGCTCTATGTAGGATGCTTAAGGTTACGAATTCCTCTTACATCCTTATACTCTTACGTAAGGCCTACTTTACGCATCCCATGGGAAGGGTCTTCATCTTCTTATAAAAGCCACGATTTATTATTAATCCGACGCATAGATTCCACAGTATCATAGTAGATAGGCAGTAGCTTCTCTATATAGTATTTCTGTGTTATTATATTGCCCTGAACCTTCTTCTCTACTGTATGTGGCTTCCCTGCCTCCCAAATCCTCACTCTTTCCTGGAATTCTTCTTCTGTTTCAGTTATTGGACGACGACGCAGATATATAGGGTAGGGAGGAGTTTCTATTACGTCTTGTGCATCTTCTTTATTATTATAGAAGAGTAGTTGGTCTACTTTTCCGTACTAAGAGATCTATGCTACGATGTGGAATCTTACTCCTTTTAAAGGAGGCCGCTCTTTAATATTCTCTCTGGCAAATCTCGTGTCCCTTGCTCTCGTAGAACTCTACCTTGTGCCTGCGAAGTAGGATCTATATACGCTTCATCTATATAGAAAATGTGATCGAAAAAACCGAAGAGTACGTCAAAAATGTGTTGTTCGCCATATTCTACCCTCGTATCCTTACTTTTTGTGGAAATAACCTTCTTAACAAAAGCACACAAATATCGTTCACCCTTCTTAGTATGTTCTTTGATTTTCCGCTGTAATTGGCGCTTTCCGACAGGAATTCCATGGTATTTAATCTGTGCTTCGTAGGGTTGTTTTCGGACCGGATTTGAGGGCGACACTAGGGTCTTACACATCTGCTTTGTGACCTTGGATTTTCCGCCGAGTACATGAGACCTTTGCCTAGTCTTTCTCCTTTCTTCTGAACCAAGTTCTGTAAGTTGTTTCTTCCAATATCGGCCTGTCCCTTCTATAATTCTACAGGACTTCGAGATCGAACGCAGAGAGCGTATTCCTCCACTACGGCGTAATACATCATAGAATCTACACCGCCGAGTAGTTGTAGCTTCTTTACTAGCAAGAGGTTCAGGGGAGGGGGTTCGGAAAGGATTAGAGCGCGTTAGTGGAGCTATGATTAAGTTGTATTTTATTTACTTTTTGAAGTGTCACGATATTTTTATTTTTGGTGTTTTTGGCCCGTGCGTAAATAATCATGTCACCCACTGTTGGCACCTGCTTCCCAGTTACGTCAGCAATTGGGAGGCGATTTCGTCCCGTGCTCGGCATTTCACCGTATACCGTACTCCGTACTACTGTCCGTACCCCACTCCGCATTCAATTATACGTAATGTCATGTCATCCGTATTCCGTCCCCGTCCTCCGTATTCAGATCCCGCGCACGTGTGAGCTGATCAGGTGACCAGAGAGGGCGTCGGCTGCGTGGGGGTAGGAGTGCACTGGAAGCCTCACAACACCACGACATCCCTTATTTTCGATGGAGATACGTCTCGATCCAAGGAACGTTGTCCATGCGATGCCGTTTGTCTTTTGCGTGATGCTTCTCCCTCTCGCCTCCTCTCCCCCCTCTCACGCCATGGCCAAACTACCTAGGTACTTGCGACGTCCTCCGGAGTCCGTACCTACGAGCACACATCGCACATCTCACGCCTCGCATCTCCCCTTCAGGTGATCGCATATCCATCACGTTCACCACATCCGCCGCTCCTGAACCGCCATTGTCGAATCGGTCAGTTCTTGACCATGGATGGCGGTCCCTCCGCCATGCCAACCTCACCACAGAGCGATGCGCCTGCGATCATGGAACCACGAGATCCCAGTCTACCGCCCGCGAGTCCACCGTCCGTGGAGCTCCTATCTCTATCTTCACCACCACATATGTTCATGGGCCCTGACCCCGATAATGCCACTGTGACCGCCACTTCGACGGCCACTTCACCTTCACCTTCACCTTCATCTTCGCCTTCACCTTCAACTTCACCTTCAACCGCAACCGCAACCACAACCGCCACTCCAGCTGCCACTTCAATTGCGACCTCAAGCGCACCTCCCAAAGTCAAGCAGCGCACGTCTTCAAACACCCATCACCTAGTCTCCAATCTCAATCCAGCATCGAATAGAAAAGGGCGCTATGCGGACACGGCCATGACCACAATGCACGCCGACCGACCTAGTATCTCGATGCCACCTCCTCCCTCCATCCCACGTTCACGAACCTCCTCGTCCTACAGCATCAAATCCAGCGCAACCGATACCTCCAGGCAGATTCCCATCCTAGAAAATTCCGCCAGAAGGGCCAGCCAGGCAGATATTGCCGTGGAAGATTTTGATCCCCCCCGACTGAGTCCAGGCATCATGACAGACGACCCGAGCAAATTTTCGCCACTCCCTGATGCGGCGCTCCGCTCGAAGCCCTCTGTGCCAGATATCGAAACGAAGCGCATGTCGGTGTCGTCGATGTATTCTCTCAGTTCAGCAAGAGCAGGTGGTGCGCCCAGCTCGACCGCGTCTGCAAATGGATCCGAGGGAGGGTATAATACCAGGGCAACTTCTGGGACCTTGTCGCCGAACAAACCCATGGGAGGAGCGGAAACTTCAACTTCGGCTATATCGGTCACCACCTCGTCGTCGGGTCCGTTCAGCAACAACGGGTCCGCAAACGGCCCTTCACTTACTCCACGAGAGACACCAGCGCATGCCTCGGACATGGCCAAAAGAAATGCGGCACAAAGAGGCGAAGGTGCCCCTAGATCTACCGTTCCTACCAGGTCTCGCAGTCGGGCGAAGAGAAGATTCAGTGGGAGCACGGGGGCCAGTAGCCACAGTCCCAGCAGCGATCGAGGGGATCGAATGTACTACTCCAAGAAAGAAGAAGACACCAAGCCTTCACTGTACGGGGTCATTGGAGTCTGCGCTCTAGATGTCAAGGCCAGAAGCAAGCCTAGCAGGAATATTCTGAACCGTCTTCTTGCCAACCGGGAATTTGAAGTTAAGGTCTTTGGCGACAAGGTGATTCTAGATGAGGATATCGAAAACTGGCCCCTCTGTGATTACTTGATCTCATTCTACTCCGATGGGTTCCCGCTGGACAAGGCCATCGCTTATGTCAAAACACGAAAGCCCTTCTGTGTCAATGACGTCCCAATGCAGAAGATCCTCTGGGACCGGAGAATCTGCCTCATGATTCTTGATAAGATCAACGTCCCAACTCCGAAAAGAGTCGAGGTCAATCGTGATGGTGGTCCGAGTCTCCTAACTCCAGAGTTGGCGAATGTTCTCCGCGAGACAACCGGAGTCGTTCTAATAGGACCGGATGATGGCACGGGGGGACAGGCTCCAATGCCTCGGCAGGTCGAACTTGTTGAAGATGGGGATGTTCTCAGTGTGGATGGAGTCTACTTGAGGAAGCCGTTTATCGAGAAGCCAATCAGCGGCGAAGACCACAATCTCATCGTCTACTATCCGAAGAGCCAAGGAGGCGGAGCGCGCAAGCTATTCCGCAAGATTGGCAACAAAAGCTCCGAAAAGGTTGAGGGGATGAACACTCCTCGAGCGATCTTGGAGCCAAGCAGCAGTTACCTTTATGAAAAATTCATGCACGTTGACAACTCCGAGGACGTCAAAGCTTATACCGTAGGGCCTACATTTTGTCATGCCGAGACTCGGAAGTCGCCTGTCGTGGATGGCTTGGTGAGACGAAATACACACGGGAAGGAGATCAGATATATTACCAGTCTTTCCAAGGAGGAGGCCGCCATGGCTAGCAGGATTGCAGTCAGCTTTGGTCAACGAGTATGTGGCTTTGATCTCCTCCGAGCTGAAGGGAAGAGTTTCGTCATTGATGTCAACGGGTGGAGTTTCGTGAAGGACAATGATGAGTACTATGAACAGTGTTCTCGAATTCTGCGAGAGATGTTTCTGAAGGAAAGAAATCGACGAAACGGACACGCCGAGGATCCCAGCAGTAGTACCTCCCACCCGAGTCCTTCAGATGGCACCATCAGCCCTCTGTCAAGACGGGACACGTTCAAAGAAAATCATCGTTCCGCACTGCAGACCATCCTTTCCAAATCGCCGAGTATGTCCAAGCTGCACGTTGGTCATCACAAAAAGGCCCTCGGGCATTCATCTCCTGGTGCCTCGAGCGTGCCTACACCCAGGACATCACCGCCTAGTGGTGCTGATAAAGGTTCAAGCATGCCATCCGTTCCTGCAACCCCGATGTTACCACCACCCGCAGTCTCGGCACCTTCAACAACTCTGCCATCCGCAAGGTCCTCAGTAGTAGCCTCGACTGTTGCGCAGGAGTCAATTTCAGAGCCAAATCTCATGGACCCGCCAGCACCAAAACACACTTGGAAGCTGAAAGGTATGGTATCCGTGATTCGGCATGCTGATCGAACACCGAAGCAGAAATATAAGTTCACTTTCCACACGAAGCCCTTCGTCGGCTTGCTCAAAGGCCATCAGGAAGAGGTCTTGTTGACTGGGGCTGCTGCTCTCGATAGCGTGATCGTCGCAGTCGACCTGGCAAGGAAGGAAGGCATCGAGGACCAGCAAAAGCTTCGAAATCTGAGAAACGTACTCGCTAAGAAGGGTGGCTGGGCTGGCACGAAGGTACAAATCAAACCCATGTTCCGAAAACGCCTGCCCGAGGAGATTCTTTCTACTATTTCGGGACTTGACTCGTCTGGCACGGGTTCTACGAAGGATCGAGTTAAGGAGCTCGCTGAGGACTTCCCGGAAGGCGAGTCAACTAATAGCAGAGATGTCAAGAGGCCTCCGACGAGAAGTGACTCCCTGTCGGGCATCACGTTGTCTCGCATCACAGCCGCAGAAAACAGTCTTGTTCTGGATAAGTTGCAACTTATTGTGAAATGGGGAGGAGAGCCGACCCACTCGGCCAGATATCAATCCCAGGAACTTGGCGAGAATATGCGCAACGATCTCATGCTGATGAATCGAGAAGTCCTCGACGAAGTTCATGTCTTCAGCAGCTCAGAAAGAAGAGTCACTACAAGTGCTCAGATATGGGCGTCAGCGTTCACAAATCAGCCACACCTGCCGTCGGACTTTATCACCATTAGAAAGGACCTGCTCGACGACTCGAATGCGGCCAAGGACGAGATGGACAAGGTGAAGAAGAAGTTGAAGACCCTCCTTCGGCAAGGAATAGAAGCTCCACCACAGTTTGCGTGGCCCACGAATATGCCTGAGCCCTCCATCGTTCAAGCTTATGTTGTGCAACTGATGAAGTTCCACCGCAGAGTAATGCGTCACAATTATGGCAAGCTTTATGGTGGAGCATCAACTTCGTTAAGCGCCATAGCCAATCCAGGCGACAAGAACCCATCGAAGACCGACAAAGGTCAGGCCAGCGGTCCAACCACTTCTGCCATGGCTCAGGCTACTGCCACGACTGGCATCCAGTCTCGATGGTGCTGTGGGGAGGATGCAGATTTGTTCAAAGAACGATGGGAGAAATTGTTTACCGAGTTTTGTGATGGTGACAAGGTAGACCCAAGCAAGATTTCCGAGCTTTACGACACGATGAAGTTTGATGCACTACATAATCGCCAGTTTCTGGAGTGGGTGTTCACCCCAGGTAAGAGCATACTTGATGAGGAGGAGGAAGCACTGGCTGCAGAATCCAAGGGAAGAGAAAGGGGGCCACCACGAGACGTCGGACCCGATGATGCGACGGTTGACCAGAGCCAGACGACTCCCTTGGAGAAGACGGACACGAACAAAAGTGTGCGACACCGAATCTTCCGAAGGCGTGAGTCCATGATGAAAGACAGCAAGGCTGTCGAGGAACAGACGGAGCAGTACTTCAAGCTATTCACGGGAAGTGGCCAGACCAAAGCGAAGACTGACGCTCGTTTGGAGAAGCTGAGAGAACTCTACAAGCTTGCCAAGGTCTTATTTGATTTCATATGTCCCCAGGAATATGGCATCACGGACCATGAGAAGCTAGAGATCGGTCTATTGACTTCCCTTCCGCTGCTCAAGGTATGTTTCATCATAATTCCTGTCCCAGCTCTAACTCGCAATAGGAAATCGTTCAGGATCTCGAAGAGATGCAAGCCTCAGACGATGCAAAATCCTTCATTTACTTTACCAAGGAATCACACATCTACACACTTCTGAACTGCATTCTTGAGGGCGGGGTTGAAACCAAAATCAAACGTAGCGCGATCCCCGAACTTGATTATCTTTCCCAAATATGCTTTGAATTGTACGAATCCGAAAACAAGACGCCACCTGATGCTCCTCCAGGGGATGTTGCTAAATATGCATACTCGATCCGTATTTCGATCAGCCCTGGTGCGCACACGTTTGATCCGCTCGACGTGCAGCTCGATAGCAAGCATTGCATCAGCTGCGCGCAGAGACGAAGCTTGACGGCACATGGGGATTGGAAGAAGGTCATCGAGACACTGAGGGCAAAATTCCACCAGTATGTCGTTCTGAGCATCCCGCTACATTAGACGTTTTTCCACTAACCCACCGCGCAGAGTGAAACTTCCAAAAAGTTTTCTCGCAGTCAACCTTAGCGAATCACACACTTTCCACAAGAAAGAGGAACTCGAAGATAAGGGCGATCCCGAACAGAAAGATCTTTCCCACCCCTTGAGTCCCGGTCCATCGTCATCTCCAACCATCGGAATTGGTGCGGCTGAGTCGTTGCCGCCATCCTCTGTACCGAGCTCGTTGGACCCCCATCCAAACGTTTGATCGGCCCCTCGTCCCGTTGTTCGCCAGCCAACATTTGCCCGATGCGTTGAGATATGTGCTCGTATGCCTTCGCGATTCCCGAACTCGTTGGGATCTCTGGTCACCTCGTTTGGTATCAGCCCTCCTCCATCGTTTGTTTAGTCACGGATTCGGCCTCCCTTCCGAGCCGAAATGTTCGCCTACCGTCCCCCTCCCCCTGTGCCATTATTGTCTCGGTCGCCTATCTCGGTTCCCATCAGTGGGCTGTTGGCAAGCGAAATTTTGTCAACTTGATGTGCTGATTGTCGTAGGATCCTCGAGTGATGCTTGCTTCTCCGCTATCCTGGAAGAGCTGATCCGAGGAACTGCCCTGCTTTCATGGATGGATGATTGGTCCGACATGCAGAAAGGCGGGTTGGGCAGGGTCTGCATTGACGATCGATTCTTCCTGTTTGTTTTGCTTGTCTGTTCGTCTGTTTGGATTGTGATGATCCCTCGGGTTCTGCTGCTCGGAGGAGGGTGATTTGAGGTGAAGCGTGTCATCGCCGATGTGCTGGGGGCTTGATAAGACAGGACTGAGAGCGTTGTGGCAGTGGCTGTGGTTATGGCTGTTTGGTGAAGTTGAACCTCCATGGATTGCAGGGCCTTGGTTTGATGATGGCACGTTGGGCAACAATCAGATGCTTGTGGGTTTTGATAGAATATAGGTCTCGATGTCAGAGCGGTTAGAAACTAGACCCCTTTTTCTCGTGGAGTTGCCGTTATACTGAGAACCTGGGAACGCATTGATTTCCAACAACGACGGAGGATTCGCGTTAGCCCTCACGGTGGGCCAGAGCTAGGAGGTTGGCTTGGATGGCCTCGACGGACGGTACCTGTCCTCGAAGTGTGGAGGCTTCTACTTCTACCATGCTTTCACCGCTTCCTATGGAGGGTTTGTTCTCAACTACTGCCGTCTAGCATCTGCCGTAATCGGGAATTCAGCGCTCACAAAGACCTAGGGAAAGAGACCTGGTGTTTATCACCTCAGGTGGCGATCTTCTGATAGTGCCGTAACTCGAGTCATTTTACAATTTCCACTGATCCTCAAGAAACATCTACGAATGGACATACCAGAGCGCTGCTCGCTTCAGAGTGTTCGTGCCGAAGGCTGTTGTTGGGTTGTCTATTGCAACGCAGGGGACATCAGAGAGCCACTTTATTGTGAAGAATGGTGCTCGTCGCCGCCCATTCGATGCGTTATTGATTTCACTGACTGCTTCATCTAGATGCCATGAGATCGTCGTCCGGATTTCCCCCTGTGACGTGCAAAATGTCACGCACTCCCAATGGTACTGTGGTCAAGTATTCTCTACTCACTCGCCCGTTCCCAGACCTAAGCCCTCGAAATTCAAGGGCCGTCTCACCTCCACGTAACCCGAGATTCGAGCTTCTCGAGACCGCCACCACGGTGGGCTCGGCGTTTCATGCATGTTAGGCTTCAAAATAGGAACATGGCTTTGCAGAGCGGCCAGCTCAAGGCAACTTCTCTTTGCCCACTACGCCATTGCAAACTTTCAGTCATATTTCGACATATTCAAAGCCCCATTGAGCTAGGATCCGGCACGATGCGTCCACAGATTGCCTGCTTGCCGCCCAGAGAGAACGCCAACCTGGCCATCATACCAGTTCTAATTAAACTTGTACCGAACCCAGTTCTGCAACATAAGGTGAGCGCTAGGTAATGGTCAGAATACTTGAACTCAACATGAAGCTCTTCAAACCTATGCAGCTTCTCGCGCTTCAGCGGGAGGGAAGTAAAGTACCTTTGGAGTACGTTTCAGCGCTTCAAGGTGGCAATTGCTACAGAGGGTCGATGTACAAGATGATCGGCTTGCGTGCGGAAATCCGTGACAGAGAGATAATCATCCGCCGATCACTAGACGGCTTAGTACACCTGGCGTAGATCATGAGGTTCATGGCTTGAAAGAGCATGAGCCTCACGCATGACCCATCCATCCCTTTCAAAACCGGCACTCATATGTACCACTGGCTTCATTCCGGCTCAAGATTGTTGGCTCACCGACTTTCGTATCGATGCCGGGCCTTGGGATAATCACACTCTGATTTCTCAATCCATGGCATGGAACCACTCCTTTCTTTCATCCTTTGAGCCAGCCATTCTTGATGGGCCTTGATCATCAGCGGGAAAAGGTTGTGTGAAGACGCAACCTCGAAGTGTGTATGGGGTGGGTGGTCACTCTGAAGGAACCTTGGTTGTGGAGGTAGGTTGGCTGCCAGGTTGATACTTACTACAGCACATAATGCCATGGTACGAGAGGTTCTCCGAGTAGCACGGCACTCGTCAGGTGGGAAGCCAGACAGTCGTCGACGCTGGTAGGCAGCTCAACGCATGCCAGATGCAGTAAGTCGCAGAGTCAGGCAAGGCCTCACCGTGGTAATGCTCAACTGTGGTTCAGTCAGTCTCGTTCTATAATGTCTGACTGGTCTATCTCGTCACTTGGGGTGGAACTGTGCCGCTTTTCTGGCTTGCTTTCCTGCGTGACTGCTGAAGTCAACCTTGTTGCATCGAGGAAAAGGTATGGTGGCTTCGCTGCAGTGTTTCGGAGGGTTTGCCTCTCGCGTCTGTCCAGAAGATCGATACTCCTATGCGGCTAGCTGCAAAGGAGAGACGAGGAGGCTAAGCCATCCGAGAATGGTGTAGCGAGGATGGCAAAAGGCAGTGTGTTTATGAATGGAGGCCATGGAGGTGGCTAGATGGAGACAAAAGCTCCGATTGCCAAAGGACCACGGGAAGTGACACGACGCATAGCTTTATGGAGGGGTTTTATAACAGGCAAACATGAACGAGAGGTTGCAGAGGCCGGGGATCTAGGATCAAGTTGGAAAAGTGAGAACTCCTGAGCAAGAATCCGGGGACCAAGGTTGACGAGACTGGGCGAGCAATTGCCACAAAGAAAAGAAAACCTCGACAGACACGGCATTGTCAGCTCGTCTGAGATGATATGTCTTGTCCTTCGGAGACGAACAGAAGCACATCTCAACAACGAGAAGCTGGATGGCCTCGGCGTTCGGTCAAGCGGAAGAGAAAGAAATGCAAGAGGAGATGGTCTGCAGGTATCAACGTAAGAGCGACGTAAAGAACGCCACCGAAGTCCAGTCTTAGTTCGATGTATGATCCCGAATCCAAGTCATGGCACTTCCTCGACATTATTCCCGCTGATGGTTAGACATGCCCTGAACGGTAGAGAAGTGCCAAGAACACGCCGTTCCACCATCTGTGTTACAAAAGAGACCACATGAGAACTTGAGAAGACAATGATGGTACGTCTAGACTCCACGTCAAGCGAGTCGGGGACTATTTCTTTCTTCTGATCATCTCATGTCAAGCTGTCCAGACAACGTGGCACCTCATGCTCGAGCGAGTTGTTTGCACCTGTCAATGATCTATCATGTTTGTTTTGCCGTTCTCGTCGAGGGTTGAAAGCGTCCCATGGCGATTTGAAGTGGCCGAGGGCCATGAACGAACCGTGTTGTTTGATCAACCTGGCCGTCCCGTCACACTTCATCGAGCAGCCGTGATAGTTGCCGATGGATGGTCATCATGAGGATCTCTGACGAACCCATAGCAAGATGATTCGAGACTAGATTCGAGCAGACGCATGCAATAGGCTAGGATATGCTTCCAACTGGAATGATCGGTTCTTAGATCTGAAACCAAGATCAGGCAGGTGTCACCAACAGGACTGACGAGGACAATTGTGAGTTATTCATGGAACGGTGGCGGAATGCCATTCTCAACTGGGCGGGCCGACTCTCGACGCGAGTGAAAAGGGGAGGCATCTCAAGCGAGTGTTACTCGAACCGACTCGAGAAAATAGACCACCCTACCCTTGACGATAGATGCATAAGTTCACGCGTGAGTCCCCTGGTAAGTATTCGTCTCCCAGAAGCTTGCAAGCAAAGAGGACAAAGCGTGGCTTCCATCTCACTGGTGACTGATCTCAGCAATATCGAGTGGAATTTGGTTGTACGCTTGAGATCTGCACTGTCGCATCCAACGGTTCAAACAGCCAAGCAAAGAGTGATTCCAGAAGTAGCGGCTCGCATAGATGCCCTGCAAGACAGCATCCCAATGACATCTCGGAAGAAAGGGAGGAGCCCCCTCTCTCGGTGATCTCACTTGAGCCACTTCCCAGCCTCCGCGCTTGAAGCCCGAACAGGAGAGAATTGTAAACGCAGAATCACCCCCTAAGCGCTGTCCTTTTTCTGATATATGACGACGGAGTATGGGTAACATTCCTTGGTTGGCGGTGCGAGAGACGACGCCAGATCCAATTGCGCCTATCCGTCCGAAGGACCCCGTGCCAACGTGGGAGTGTCCGTCGGATGGAGATCACTAGGCCGACCATTCTCTCAGACTGCGGATGTCGTTGGCAACCTGCGGATGAGAAGAGCTGCTACGGTAGAGCGGCTACGGTAGAGCGGCTATGGTAGAGCTGCCACAGTAGAGATACAGATCTGCTGGACGATACTGGAATGAGGTGTGAAGTTGACGGTTCAAGGGCAAGGGCCAGACCCAAGTGAAAGGCTTGCGTCGGGGAATTATTACCGGTAATATTCCCAGTGAAATGCAGGTCTGCTTTGGGTCCTCTGTGCAGTAGCGTGAATACCAAGGACTACAGTACAGTATGACGGGGGAAGCCCCTGAAACTGCAGATACAAGACAATGTGGAGTGGTAAAGGGGGGAGGGGAGGGGAAAGGGGAAGAGGGGGGTTAACGAGGTCGAGAACACCGAAAGACAGTGAGAAATGGGATGTTCTGATGGTGAAGGTCATTGGCTCTCGTGAGTTTGTTCCTGCTTTGTGGTCAGAGGATGAGGTGAGACGCCTTCGTGTCATCAGTACAGTAGGATCAATCTCTATCCCATCCACGTAAGGTTAGGGACAACGGTGGAATATTGATCGACATCCGGGCCTTGCCGTGTTGGTTGCAAAGCACGCCGTCAGCAATCGAACGTTGCGAGGAGGATAGGTCTTGCTAATATTACATACGGCCCCAGAATCCATCTCGGATCTGAGGGGCCAGGCGGCCCAGGTATCGTCTTGGGAGAAGTTGTCCGGCGCCGTGATTGAATGCCACAAGTACCGGCAACCACGCCCTGGGATTCCAAAAGATGCTTGCACGGCACATGGGGAGTTAATTTTGGACTCGGTATAGCGGTGTGAATCGAGTCTTTTGCTTGGTGTTGCGGCGCTCCTGAGACTTCGACTCGGAATGCTTGATGCCATTGTGCTCCCTGGTCGTCATGGATAAAGGCTTCGGACAGGCTGGATTTACGAGGGAGCCGGGCGTAGCACGAGAATGTTATACCCGTACGTCGATGCAAGACAGTATCGATTGCCACGATCGTCCTCCGCTCTCTGGAGTCGGGGCTTATAAGGAGCTGCTTCTGCTCTCTGTCTCGCCAACCCACACCGCTAGTTGCCTCCACCCCTTCAAACCATAAACGATTCCACTATAACCTCTTTTTCTACCTTTTGAACTCTTTGGCCATTATCTATTAGTATTCGTATGTTAAGGCCTCAATCCGGTCGAGCTATAATTCATATTGCCATTTATTATATACTTGGATATCATTCGGAAGTATATTTGATGGTAGAGGGCATCAAGCTGTTCTTGCATTAAGGTTCATTAAAAGATCATGATTACCATCATGTAAACATCGTTGTATTCTAGGCGGTTACTGTAGGCAAAGCAAGTGGCGGTGTGGGCCCGGACACGGACGCATTTGCCACGAGGCTTGTGGATCTCAAGGGGGTGATATCTTCTCATGTGATTTATATCTTCCCATGTGATATATATCAGAGGGGGAGGGGAGGGGGAGAGGGAGGGAAAGAAAGGGGGGAGGGAGAGGGGTAGGGGGAGGGTAGGGAGAGGAGAGCGAGATTTCCCCCCCTATACTTCGGTTCTCGGATAACCTTCCGGAGCGACGTGAGAATTGGGCTGACAACCAACCCCTCGTATAAGAGCAGAGCTAAAGAACGAACGCTCGAACAGCCTCATCGCAGTCGGTGACGAGGGGATCGTCACCTCTGGCTCCCCACTCGTCGATCATGCTTTCGTGTGCTGCTGGGCCGGCCCAATTGAGCCACGCTCGACGGATCGGCTCTGTACATGCATGTACAACTAGGACTTTGTATGCGCCGTGGTGTGTGATGGGCGATATGTGCAGGTGGTGAGCTGGTGAGCCGGTGAGATGGTGGGAACTCGTAAGCTGGTGAGGGAGGGGGAAGGTTGCCTTACCACAAACTCCCTCCCACGGTAGGGCGAAGGGATGGTTACTGCCATCAGAGTACGCGATCCATCTCTACTGTACTATCTGCGCTGTCCCCCTTAATATTTGTTGTTGTGTGGGTCAGCAAAAGTCACACCGAAGGCTAATTCGCTTTCGATGAGCTTCCACCCTAATGATTCGCCATGCAATCCCTACACTGGATCCACTGAATAGCCTTTATTTAGGAGGGGGAAAGTAGTGGTAGCCATATCCATCCCTATACTTCGTAAATATCCATCTATATCCATCCCCATTCATGTCCATCCACAGTTATAGCCATATCCATCTCTATACATACCCATCCCTATCCCTATCCATATCCATATCCATATCCATATCCATATCCATATCCATATCCATATCCATATCCATATCCATATCCATATCCATATCCATATCCATATCCCAGCATCGCTCGCTCGCTCCCAACGGGTCCCCGTTTGCTCTCCTCTGAGTCCTCTCGTCCTTCATCACCCCAATCCTTCCATAGGGTAGGTCTGGTCCACACCAGGGCCAGTATGTATCCGTGGTCAGATACACAGGCATTCGTGTCGTCATAATCCACGCCTACCTATACTTCAGACACCTCCCGAGCGAGCGGCCAGCCTGCCAGCATGCTTTGTTAACGTGGATTCGGTTTGCTACTCGTATCCTTTGAACCACCCTATACGTTTGCCCCTGTCTGTCGTCGAACGTTCTTGCTCCGGGTGCTCAACAGATTGCTTCCGGGCTGGAGCAGAGTTGGCAAAGTGGGTTTCGCAGCAAAGCGTTGCGTGGAGTTAGAGCAAGCGGATAGATATATAGGAGCTTCCTCGGTGGGCCAGCCCTGGGTAAAACAAACCCATTTGCACTTCACTCCTCACTTTGAACTGCCCGTCGCCGCTTTGGAACATCTACCCCCTTCTCCACTTCTTCAGCAGCTTTCTTCGGAGCTCTGGCCTTCAACCTCATACCTCGTACCTCATACCTCATATCTCACCTCCCGAAGACCCCCCGCACCCGAGTGTCTCCCTTGGGCTTGTCTCGCCTTTCTACTTGAGGCTCATTACTAGTATGTGCTTCTTCTTTCCCCGGGGTTTTTCATTTGCCTGTGGATTTCTCTGACTCCATAGATCGACCTCCCTCCCACTCCTCCTCGATCTCGACACCACTACCACGCCGACCAGGACTCCCCACGTCAATAAGATGGCGGTTCCCACCCACTGCAGCCATTCGTTTCAAATGTTGAAGTCGGACACCAACTTGATCCAATGGTTCTGTTCGATGTGCAATTGGGGTCCTCATTGGTCGATCTATGAGTGCAAGTACTGCAAGGCAAAGTATTGCCGGTCTTGCATAAACAAGGCCTAACGACTCACATCATATCATATGTAGATATCGATTTGTTGTTCGTTGTCACCCGGTACGTACCCAACAGGAGATCGGTCCTCTGTGACAAACCCGATCTACTCGGCCTCGGGCGATTCTACACATCATGTTTTGTTGTCTGGCCCTTTCTAGATATTTCATTTCACTAGGAGGGCTTGGAGCTTTGCAAAAACCATAGGTCATGGACACTGATGATATCACAGCTCTCTGCTTTCATAATTCGCACTCCCCTCCACTCTCGCCTCGTCTCGCCTCTTCTCACACTCTGTCTACCACATTTCCAGCAAAAGAAACAATAAATCGATATGGAATACTCCTAGACAACCATCCCTTGTCGCCGCCATGCAGCATCTCGTGGACATGCGAGATTGCATGAAGTGGGTGTGGCTGCAGCCACCCGGCAGGTACTGTTCAACTTCTAGGCGACTTAATCCCCGACAACACATAACAAACACCGCTGCACAACGAACAACAACAACAACAACAACAGCAACAACAGCAACAACGAGCACCACCACCGCCAACACTTCCACATCCGCCACCTATTGTGATATTATGATCCTTTCTTCCTTTTCACTTGTTCTTTTTACTGGCTACTTTAACGCTAATCACCTGTCCCTTCCCCTTTTTCGACTCGTTTCAGAATGGCATCGATGATCATGATTGGCAACACAGGACAATGGCAGCTCTGAGCAAGACTGTTGGTTTGGTCTCTGATCTTTGGCCCTGCATAGGTGGATATCGTACAACACGGCATACAGACGACGTGTTGAGATTGGATTGACTCGCCATTATCCGATGCCTGTTTCCACCGGATTCCCGCCACCAGCGGAGTGGAATTCGGTTCTCTTATTGGATTCCTTCCTCGATCTCGCCAGCGGCAATCTATCTTGGAGCTTGAAGACCATCGGACGGCTTTGACACCCTGTTTGTTTCCTTGACTAGGGATGAAGCGCAAGGCTTTGGAGCAATAGGAGAGATACGGGTTTCCTACATACATTTCTCCCAACCATTCATTCATAAGCGGAGATCTAGTCAGCGAACACCGCTCATTAGCGCCGCCCGGCAACCTAGATCCAGTTCTCGTTTCCTTTTCCTTGTAGAAAATCATTTCTCTGCTCGCGCTAAAAGCATGGTGTGTATGAGGAGTGGGATTGCAGGTGGTTGGTTCATGGAAATTTCTGTCGCTCTTTATTATGTACTGTACTTTGGGGTGGCTGTCTCAACGCCTTTACTTGTTCTTATTTCCTTTGAGCCTCTGGATGTTTGGAGTTGAGAAAATTGTGAGCGAGTACAGTACACCTGGCTGAGTAGGGTAAATTAATTAATGATCTCATGTCAACATCCGGATACCATGAGAATAGTCGAGAGAGAGATCCTCCTAGCACGTCATGGATCGGAATCCTCTTGCTAGCTTGTGATACATGCAGTTTCGTTGGAGAAGTCACTGAACTATTTAGCTTCCACCTGGATGCAAATTCACCACAGGAACCAGCCACCGACTGAAGATATCGGGTAAGAGCTCAAAGCAAACAAGCCCAATACAGCTGGCGGCGACGCATTCGTCATCCCACGGGCCACTGGCCACGAATACTCTTTTCCTCATGAGAACACGGTATGCCTCTTTCGATCGAGCAATTGCGAACCCTCTACGTTGTTCCAATCACCGTGAACAAGTCGACGACTATTACAATTCAACAACTGGAATTCCAAAGCAAACCAGCTCTTTCTGCCAGGATTCTGCTTCGGCCCATTTTGTGTCTAGGACCTCGACTGCCACGCCATGATTCCCCCAGCAATCACAACATCCCCTCGCGGCAGACCACCGCCTGTAGTCTCCATCTGAAGGTCCCCGAAATCTCCCACCAACTTGTCGGTTTCCTCTCAATGGTCAAATTCTTCGGCACCGACCATCAGCATCTAACTTCGGACCGATACATTGGCTTCGAAGAAGCAATCTGTCTATCAAAACGCGAATGGAGGCTTCTCCGTCGCAGCTTGCCGCTGTACACAGCATCGTCTCCACTTCATCGGTTTGTGCTACCTTCTAGAAGACGCCCACGAGGCCAAAGGGTCCTGCGAAAAGGAGTCCCAGATTCCAGTTACAGAAAGCCAAAACATCTTCATCTCCACCACTTGTCCCCCGTTACACCACTCTCTGCGCCATCCCCTGGGACGTGGAGGCCCAGGAAACCTCTGGCCGTCGAGGTTGCTTTCGGGATCTCTCCACGGCGGAGATCCTCTCCTCAAGCACAAGATATATGCATGATCCCGACGTGCCACGCATGGTCTCCCTACTTTAAGTCGATGCCACGCATGCATCTGCACTGGGCCAACCCGTCCAACAGTGGGTCTGTCCTACCAGCTCTGGGAGGATTATATGATAGTACCTGTTTGGATGTAATTCCATTCACTGTACAAATATCGGGACGGCGCAAACTATGGGATGGCACAAGCCCGAAATGTTAGGTAATCATCTTCGTGACTTACTCTTAAGTAAACAGGTAATTCACTAGCGATAGGCTAGTGTACTTCCTGTACCTATAAGTAGTAGGCCTTCTACCGTCTAAGAATAGAAGAATAAGCTTTACTAGAATACTATAGTTACCTATACCTATAAACGTAGCGTTCGGGTAATTAGTATTAAAAGTAAAACTATAATAATTAGTAACGGAGGTTTCTAACACTAATTAGTAGACGTATAGATTAGAAGTTACTAAAACTACTACTAGAATTCTAAGAGGAAAACTCTTATCTAAAGTAAAAACCTCTCGATACTACTAATAGATAGTACTCGTCGAATTAAGTAAAACTTAGAAAGAACCTATAGAGGTAGATATAGAAGAGATAATAGAGGCCTATAATAAGTATTAATACTAAGGTGATAATTTATAGAAGTAGTTCTATAATAACTTTAAAGAATAAATAGATTATAACTTTACTATAAATAAGAACTAAAAATATATTTAAGAGCTATATAATATAATTAGATATTAAGATATATTTTATAATCTTATTTATAGAGTATAAGATAATAATACTAAAATATAACTAGAGATACTAAGATATATTATATTTAGTATAGTAATAACTTTAATACCTAGTATACTAAATATAATAATTATAAATAAAACCTTAAATATAAAATTATATCTACTAATAACTTAAATACTAGAGTTTTTAGTTCTTAAGTATACTACTAAGTATTAGTTAGTATTATATCTTTTATACTTAAGTTAGATCGCTAAAAATCTAATATATAAGAGTTAATACTTAAGAAAGATATAAATATTTTTTACTAAGTAGTATATTTTAGAATAGTAAAGCTAGAACTAGAGGTAATCTATTTAAGCTTTATTAAGTACTAGGTTTAGTAATTAAGATACTTATATTATCTATATAAAGAATTAGTAGATTTATAGTAAATTTATTAATTACTATATTTTCTAGAAAATACTAGAAGATAAGTAGTAATTCTAAAATAGTAGATAAGTAGATTATTCTCTAAGACTCTTTAAGAAAAGAATTATTTTCTTAATTCTATATAATAAGCTTCTTTAAAGCTAAAGACTAAAATTCTTCTAGATAAATACTTAATAATAAAATTTCTATTCTAAGTAATTAAATATTTATTAAAACTTTAATAAGTATACTAATAGTAATATTAATAGTCTTATTTTAATCTCTTTTACTTTCTATACTTATAGAAAGTAGTAAGTAATCTCTCTAATACTAGTTATAAGAGATAGTCTTTTATAAGTACTTTTAATTTTATTACTATAACTTATTCTAGTAGTTAAATAGTCTTTTTAATATATTTATTTTCTTAATATACTTAAATAAGCTTATACTATAATACTAGTTAATTAAAGTAGTCTTATATAAGTACTTTTATATTTATTACTATAACTTATTCTAGTAGTTAAACTATCTTCTTAATCTATTTATTTACTTAAAATACTATAGTAAGCTTATACTATAATACTAGTTATATAGTCTTCTTACTCTCTCTTCTACTTTAATAGTTTTTATACTAGTTACTTATAATATCTATAATATATAAACTCTTTAATTTTATAATCTTATAAGTATAATAACTCTTATATAGATCTTATATTATATTTCTATTTATATATAATTTCTTTATATTTACTATTATAGTTTCTAGTTAGATTCTATTTATATAATAAATAAGTAGTTAGATAATATAGATTTAGTTTATAATAGTTAAGAATAAGTAAACTATAAGATTAATTATAAAGATAGATTAAGAAGATATAATTATATAATTCTAATTATTAAATTAAGTTAAGTATAAAGCTTCTATCTAATAAATAATAACCTAGACTATATAAAACCTTTATTCTTTTAGAAACCTAAGAGACTCTCTTAGATCTAAGACTTTTAGAGCTCTAGATCTAAAGCTATTATAAGATCTATTATTATATAATACTTTATATAATTTTAGAAGAGTACTAGACTTTAAAAAGTTAGCTCTTCTTATATATATATAACCTTCTAAGACTTTAAATAGACGAGATCTTAATTAAATAAAGAAATATAATTATTATATAATTATAATACTATATTTCTTTTATACTAGTATATTTTTATACTTAAAGTAATCTAATAAAAATATTATAAGTTAGATAGAGACTACTTCTTCTTTTATTATACTCTCTAAGACTACTAAGTATAAATAATAGATAACTTAAACTAAAATAATAAATTTTTATAGCTTTTTATAATATATTACTTTAATTATATTTACTATTAATAAAACTATATAGTTTTAAATAAGAAGTTCTAAAAGTATAAAGAATATATTTATTATAATATTAAATATAATACTCTTTAAATATAATACTCTTTAAATATCTATTAATAATCTTTAAAACTTATATATAAAGAAGAATTATTTAAAGTTTAAATAGAATATAATCTTTAAGATAGTTATAGCTAGCTTAGCTTATATATAAGAGCTTAAGCTTTATTAAATATAACTTTAGATAAGAAAAATAAAGATATTATAAGAGACTAGATCTTAAATAACTTAAAAGAAATAGTTTCTAAAATTTAATTAAGAAGTATATAAAGAGCTTATATAAGTATAACTTCTATAAAGTCTTATATATATAAGAAGAGATAACTAGAATCTTTTAAATATAATAGAATAGAGTAGTATTAAACTAAATTAAATTCTACTTATAACTAGTACTTAGTAAGAGTTTATACTTAGTAAGAGCTATTAGTTTAAGTATATTCTAGAGTTTTAACTCTTATATTATCTCTTTACTTTTCTTTACTTTTATCTAGTTATATACTTCTTTTATTTAATTAGATATTATAATTATATATTAATTATATTTCTTTATTTAGTTAAGAACTAGCTTAATTAGATTCTTAAAAGATTATATATATATAAGAAGAGCTAACTTATAAAGTCTAATACTCTTCTAGAATTTTATAAGTATAAGATATTATATAATACTTTTATAGATTACTTTTATTAAGAAGTAATATTTATAATATATAACTTTATTAACTAGTAATATTACTAACTATAAAGTATAAAAGTTTTATATAGTCTAGATTATTATTTATTAGATAGAAGCTTTATACTTAACTTAATTAAATAATTAGAATTATACTATTATATCTTTTTAATCTATTATTATAATTAATCTTATAGTCTACTTATTCTTAACTATTATAAATTAAATTTATATCTTCTAGCTTCTTTTTATATTATATAAATAGAATCTAGTTAGAAACTATAATACTTTAAGTATCTATTAACTAAAGTAAGTATATTAAACTTTTACTATAGTTCTAGTAACTAAAACTACTAAACTAGTCTCTTTTAGTCTAAGTACTAGTAGAACTAATCTAACGCTCTTTATAAGTAGTACTAGTAAGATTAAAGTTAATATAAATAGAAATATAATTATTTTAAATATATAAACTAAGAAGTTTAAGATTAAAGCTAATAAGTCTATTTATATTACTCTACTTAATAAGTATATAGAAGATTATATAAGACTTAAGATTTTTCTTCTTTAAATAGATCTCTACTTTAGCTTTAATAATAAGAAATTTTAGAATAAAAGCTATAATACTAAGAGACTTTAGACTATCTTTTATCTTAAAGA
>MU251797.1:6506-28428 GCA_019669835.1 Amylocarpus encephaloides
GCGCCCCCCCCCCCCCCCCCCCCCCCCCCCCCCCCCCCCCCCCCCCCCCCCCCCCACCTCGATGCCTACAGTCGGCCAGCACCAGAGACTACTCGTGTTCTTTACAGTGCGTTAAGAGGTAGTTGGGTTGGATTAAAAGTTGTTCTTTTGGGAAATACCTAGGAATGTGTTGCCGTCAGGGGTTTTGGCTATTTGCTTTGCTTGGGTTAAGTAGATATCGGTTTGAGATTGCTCCATGTGGGAGATGGCTTCGCTTTTGTAGTTCTGGCATGTGAGCTACTGCCGTTGCTGTATTGTATACCCATAAGGTTACCCAGGCGAGATTAATACAAGATTCCTAACAATATACAATATCGGGTGTACGTTTAAACCCGTCCTCTTCATCGCAACTAGGTATCAATCACATAGTATTAGACGGTCGATTTCACGAGATGCCCAAAGCCAGAAAACAGTTCATAATTCCTCACACCAGAAGAGAGCACTTTATATATAATTTAGGTCATATTGATAGAAGTCTTGCTTTTATAGTTGTACATTATATTATACATCTGTACAATTGCCATTTGGTTTGTAGATCTCCGGTCTATCCTCTACCTCGACAAAAACTTCTGGAAAGCCTTATGATCAATGACAATATTGCCCACAGCCTTCAGCCTCTTCCTTCCCTCTTTCTGTTTATCAAGAAGCTTCCTCTTCCGACTAATATCAGCTGCGTGCAACTTTTGCAACACATCCTTTCTGAAAGGCTTGATCGTTTCTCTTGCCACGATACGATTCCCCACTGCGGCTTGTATGACAATTTCGAACATCTGTCGATCGACATGCTCTTTGAACTTATTGACCCATATTCGACCCAAACGTAAGACTTGACTCTGGTGGACAACTCGAGCAACTGCATCTACTGGTTCTTTGTTGACGAGAAGTTGCATCTTGACAATGTTGCTGCGGCGAAAGCCAGCGTCCTCGTAGTCGAGTGATGCGTAGCCTTTCGTTGCACCTTTGAGCTTGCCGAAGAAGTCATCAACCAATTCTGCAAGTGGTAAGTCGTACTTGAGGATGACTTGCGTAGCGGTAAAGAAGGTGAGTTCAACTTGCATGCCTCGACTGGCCTCGCACAGTTCTATGACCTTTCCAAGATATTCTTCTGGGAGAGCAATTGTTGCTGAAACATAAGGCTCCTGTAGTTCAGATATCTTCCGGTGGTACATGTCTCCATCGGGGAATGCTTGGGGGGTCTGAAGAACTTCCTCCTTGCCGTTCGACCAGATCACTTTGAAAGGAACTGCTGGGGGCGTGATAATGATGCTGGCACCATGCTCTCCACGAAGGCGGTCTTCGAAGACAGAACAATGGAGCGTTCCCAAGAACCCCATCCTCCATCCTGCACCCAAAGCTTCCGAAGACTCTTTATGCAGGGTCACACTTCGATCGTTGAGAACGATCTGATTAATGGAATCCTCTAAATGGCCGTGGTCGCTTTGATCAACCGGAAACGCCGAAACGAAAACCATCGATTTCGGTTCTTCGAATCCCGGATATGGCTCCACGACACCCTCGGATCCAACTGTCGTGAACGTGTCCCCACTCAATGCCTCGGAGCTCTTCTTCATGCCTGGATTGAAATGAATGTATCCCACCTGGCCAGCTCGAAGCGAATTTTGGGTAGTCTGATGGGGATACATGATGCCTACTTCTCCCACGAAGTACTTGATGCCTGTTGCAAAAGACACAACATGATCACCAGCTTTGATCTGTCCTTCAAAGACTCGAGCTAGGAGGATCACTCCCTTGTAATTATCGTACCATGAATCTACCAGCAGTAATCGCAGAGGCTTCATACGATCTCCGACTGGTGCTGGAATCTGCTCGATTATATTTGGCAATAAAGCCTCGACATTCAACCCTGTCTTTGCTGAGACTAAGACTGCCTTCTGGGGGTCCAACTCGAAAGCGCTCTCCATCTGTTCCAACGCTCTCGGAGCATCTGCAGAGGGCAGATCAATCTTGTTGATGACCGGCACCAGCGTCAGTCCTTGGCTGAACGCAAGATAGAAGTTCGCAACTGTCTGAGCCTGGACACCTTGACTAGCATCCACCAGCAAGAGCGCTCCTCCACAACTAGCATAACTCCTGCTCACTTCCGCCCTGAAGTCCACATGGCCTGGCGTATCCACAAGATGCAATAGATGGTCCAGTCCCTTGTAGTTGTAGATCATAGAAACTGTCTGCGCCTTCACCGTAATTCCTCGTTCCCTTTCCACCTCCAACTTATCCAGAATCTGCTTATTCCCACCTGGTGCAATCGTTCCCGTCAACTCCAGTAATCGATCGGACAGCGTACTCTTGCCATGGTCGACGTGCGCTACTATACAGAAGTTTCGATATCGGTCAATGGGTATAGTTTGGATGCGCCGCTCAAGCTCCATGATGGGTTTAGCAGCTTGAGCGCGAAGGGCTCCCGTGGTCGTGAAGGCTCCTCTTGTCTGGGTCCAGAATTGTGACGCATATTGGCTACGAATCGAGCTAGGGAGCCGGAGGAGCTGCAATGGACATCGCTGCATTGAAGACGGAGGAGGTACAGTAGGTGAATATTCAAATATTGGCGCGAGCGCGATGTTTTGTCTAAAAACCATATTTCCAAGTTGAATGGCGCGGCAAGTTCCGGTTGCTCGGTCAGCCAATGTAAACGTTTTAGTCTGGGGACATCGGACAGTTCAGAATGTAGCCTTACACTGCACCCTCATCTAAATCGCAAACATGTCCCTCGAGCGAGAGAAACACAAGCCAAAGGTTCACAAGTTGTCACTTAAAGGTATGCGGTTCTTATACCAAGCTTGTGCGCATTTACTAATGTTCTCGCAGGATCATCAAAACTTGTTGCGGAATTTGTGAGCTCCCACTCCAAACGTATGGCATCGAGCCACCAGCTAACATCTATAGTTCCAATACTCGATCAATACCATCCTGTAAACTACTGATGTATTAAGCCTTCTCTAATTGCATTTGCTGACCGGCGACAAAGATTTCAACGAGGAGTTTACCCGGCCGAGGACTTCACGGCAGTCAAGAAATATGGCCTCACCATGCTCGTCTCCTCCGATGACCAAGTCAAAGCCTACATCAAGAAGATAATGTCGCAGTTGGACAAGTGGATGGTGGACGGAAAGATCTCGAAACTAGTGGTTGTGATCACAAGCAAAGACACAGGAGAGCACGTTGAGCGCTGGCAGTTTGATGTACGGCTCCCAAACCTCATCATATTCTCTACATCGGACTAACAAACTATTCCACAGGTTCAGATATTCTCACGCCCCAAAAAGTCGAAATCCTCCTCCAAATCCACCAACAAAGAGAACGCAGCTCCGGCATCAGATGCCCCCTTACCAGCCGAGAAGACAGAAGTAGAAATCCAGGCCGAAATCCAGAGTATTTTCCGCCAAATCACAGCCTCAGTGACCTTTCTTCCACAACTCGATGGCGACTGCACATTCAACGTGCTCGTATACGCAGATGCAGACAGCGAGGTACCAATGGAGTGGGGAGACAGCGATGCTAAGGAGATCAAGAATGGGGAGAAGGTTCAGCTGAGGAGTTTTAGTACTGCGAGTCACAAGGTTGATACGCTCGTCAGCTATCGAGTTGGCGATTAGATACCTCTGGATAGGGAGGCGTGTATTATGTGTTACGGGATTAAGGGATTTGCATCGGCGTCTCAGGATGGACTGGTATGGGGCAGATGCCTCAATCCGGTATACTGATCGCTGGTAGTCTTTATTTATGGACCTTCTTTCATCTCTTCATTGATGAATTTCATGTAACACTTCTGGATCGCCCTGTTCTTCTGTTATTTCCTCGGCTATCACATGTAACAGCGAATACCCGATATCCTAAAAGAGTAGTAAGCCAGATCTTGGTCCCCACTCACAGCTTCACACCCAAGACAGGATTTTCAATGGTTTACATGGCATGCATGTGGTTCGTAACAATGTTTTATGTTTAGAGTCTTAGAAGGGGAAAACGCTAACCCTCAAGAGTGTTATAGTTATACATACTTGGTTGACATCTCACAAGATTTGAACCATATTACAATTTGTTGTACGGGAAGAATGTAGATTTTTATGTTTTTATTCCCATAATACCCAAGTAACCATAATACAATGAGGGCAAATAACCGGCAAAGCACAAAATCATCGCCTGGCTTGAGAGTTGAGTTTCCCCCTTACAAGGAATATTGGTCTCAACTTGATATCTTGCGCGGTCCATCACCTACAGTATCCGACAGCAGAGCCCATTTACTCAAATGGGTTAGTGTGGGTTCCCCACCATGTCAAGAAAAGCGAGAGACCGACGGTTTCGAAAACACGGGCAACGGCACCAACAGCGACGGTATCGAGAGGGCGCTTCTCAGTGAAGATCTGTGCAATGAACTAATGCCATTGTTAGCCCTAGGTGAGGGTGCCAAGGATAAATGGAACATACCGAAGGAGCTGAGCTGGCGAAGAAGATCAAAGAACCAAGATAGGCGGCACCCTTGTATGAGAGAGTACCAGTGGCATTGATCAGGGCACCAACACCATATGATTGAACGGCGCTACCAACGAGGGATGTTCCCCATGCTGCGGCAGTAGAGGCAGCCTCCTTTGACTTAATAAACTCCTCTTTCGAGTTTGCGGCTTGGGCACGGTGGAAGGTGTCGCCGAAAACTGGACCAAGGACTGCAAGTGAGGCAGCGTGGTTGAAGATTGTACCGAGGGCAATGGCCGATGGCTTAACTGGTGGGAGATCTGGGCATCATTTGTTAGTAGACGTTCGATACTGAGCCAATTGATTATCCAACGTGGACTAAATCAGCCTTGCCAAATTGAGCTTCTTCGTGATGAAGCTGAACTAACTCATTGTTGATGTCGACACGAATAGCTTCATGTGTAAATGTCGTCACCAGCCCCTCTCAGAACCCCCCAACATGAAAGAAGTACTTACAGTGAAGAGACATGATTGGAAAAGTATGTGGCTGGTTGAAGAGTTGAATGGGTGCTTCTTCGAGAATCTCTATTGAGGCCACTTTGACGGTGTTTGTATGTTTGTGTATGAGGAAGAAATGAAGCAGGCGTAGGAATGTTTATAAGTCTCTAGTCTTGGGAAGGGACGTCATATTCGATGTCGCGTCCTGTCTTTTCCAAGGCACGAGCAGGGATGAAGAAGGTCCTTGTCAAATACAGTAAGCATATTACCCCCACCGGGCCCACCCCCCTTTTTCTCGGGTAATTCTTGTTGGAAACCCAGTAGTACTTAGTAGTAGTGGTAGTATCCCCCCCTAAATTAATGTTATTTAGTGGATCTAATGTAGGGATTATGGCGAATCATTGAGGTGGAAGCATCTCGAAACCCAATCACGGTGTGGCGTTACTGACCCACCCACACGCTAGCAATTATTTAAGGGGGAGAGTACTTGTATAAGTAGTACGGAGTAAGGCAAGCAGGCAAAAGCAGGCAGGTCGGATTTTGTGGGGAGCCTAGAAGCTCGATCATTACGAGTTACATCATGTGGCTGTAAGGTTATGTAACCTCAGCCACTTCCGTAAGCCACTTAGAGGAGCGGAGAATGTCGGCTTTACATTCGATAGGAAGAGAAGAGATTGGGGTTTGCAGGGCTGGCACGGTCCGACATACGTTTCATCTCCAAATCTCCATTCCTTCCCTCTCTCAACTAATCATGTTGCTCCGAAGGTGCTAGCGCTCTACTGCTACTCAAGAATAGACTCCGATAGACGCCTTCTTTAAAAACTCCTAATTTTCCGAGTGACGAGCGTTCGCTATACTCAAAGCTATCCGAAAAGTCCGATTGATCGCAAGCTACATACCTCAACCTTCCGGAGAGCACATCTTGATTGATAATGCTTATGAGACTAACGTAAAGTGTGGAGAATTTTGTTGTGAGCTTCTCTTAGCGAGAGGGTCGCCATTCAGCCACATGGCAAGGCCAAACATAAGTATAACCTGTCTCATGTGAGTCCGCATTGCAGATGTCCAAGCCAAGTCAATATTTCTGACGTTTATCTGCAGACCAGTGTTCTTCCTTGCCACTGTCATCGTTGCAGTACTCATAATGATAGGTGAAGCACCAAGTCCAGCCCCTGAAATGGAATCAGAGTCCACCTATACCAAGTACACGACGGTCACTGGATATTTCCAACAAGACGACCCGGCAACAGAGGACAAGAACTTTGATTATGTTCGTACCCCCGCTTTGCTTCGACCGTTCCCTTGCTTACCCATGTTTCATAGACAACCTCCAATTTTGGCCTAATAAACAAGTCATATGACGGAGATTCGGATTCGAAGACACAATGGGAGAAGTTTGGTGTCGAGGTGGCACGTTTGAATGAGCAAGCCAGGGATGGAACTCAGTATAAGGTGCTCTATAGTGTGTTCTCTGTACTCCTTGAAATCGCCGCTGACTTTAGCAGTGGGTCGACATGGCGAAGGGTACCACAACGTAGCAGAAGCATTCTATGGTAAACGTGACTGGGATGTTAGTCTTTCTCCCTTATAATTTCAGTTCATGGCTGATAAGTTCAAGTGCTACTGGTCGCTACAAGATGGCAACGAGACTTCGACCTGGGTAGATGCACTTCTCACACCCACAGGAATTTCCCAAGCCCAAGAGGCAAACGATTTCTGGCGCCGTTTGATAGTCACAGAAAAGATCCAGACACCGCAATCATATTACACCAGCCCTCTGCTCCGTTGCATGGCAACTGCGAACGTCACCTTTTCCGGTCTCCCATTACCATCGGACAGGCCTTTTGTTCCCTTGGTCAACGAGCTCATTCGTGAGTGTATCGGCGCTCACACTTGTGATCGTCGTTCTTCGAAGACGATAATTCAAAAGAATTATCCGGACTGGCCGTTTTCGGAAGGGTTTTCGGAAGAAGATCCACTCTGGGATGCTGAGCTGAGAGAGACTGGTGAGGCGATGGATAGACGATTGAGGCGGGCGGTTGACGAAATCTTTGGTAGCGACAAGAATACCTGGATCAGCATATCTAGCCATTCAGGGGCGATTGCGTCGATTCTGAGAGGTGAGTTCTGTTAACACTTCTTTACCATGCAAGCAGCGAAACTGACAGACAATTAGTACTCGGCCACCAGACCTTCAGTCTTGGGACTGGGCAGGTAATACCAGTCTTGGTAAAAGCAGAAAAAGTCGCTGGAGAGGGGCCACCGAGGGAGAAGGGACCATATACAAGAGTTTCGACATGCGCAGCACCACCACCTACTCTTTCTCCATAGATTGCTGCTAAGACATCCGAATCTCGAGCAGTTCCACATACTTCCCAATTCCTTCGTGGCGTCTCTATAGAGACTTATCCAAAGACCAATGTGCACGACCAATGTCTTATTTCATGCCACATTCAATCAGAAGCATAAGGAATGAGAGCCGAAGGGAATAAGGGGTGAGTTTGCGTAGCGTTCAATGGTATTCTGCATTCCTTCATTAAGTTCGCCCTAGGCGCGCGAATACTATGTCATTCCGTATCTTCATGCGACTGTTTCCGCTTCGTGGTATTATGCGATCAAATTCTTTACTTGCCACCGAACCAGCTAGAAAGTCCCCCCTTAGCCTTCGCTGCGCCCTCTTCAATCTTTCGATCAGCTTCGTCAATCGTATTCCTAGCATCCTTTCCGAGGTCTTTGCCATATTGCTCTGTCTTAGCAGCTTCCCCCTTGGCCTTCTCAATCTGCATTGCGCTAATGTTAGCAAATGCTCTCAAGATGGGGTGATTGCATTGTCTGCGGGCGTGACTACGAACCATCGAATCAACCTTAGCACCAGCTTCACTTGCCCGTTTCTCACCCTCCTTCTTGGCCTCTGTTGTCTGACCTGGAAGTTGTGCCTTTGCCTTCGCAGACGCCTTTGAAAGATCACCTAGACAAATGTGTTAGGTATAGAACGACCTCCACTATGTGAATAACCGACTCTCGAATTGCTTCTCTGCTACCATTGGCGAGCCTCCTGCGGTGTAGAGGTAATAACCTACACCTGCTACAGCAGTACCACCGAAGATGAGAGGAAGTCTGGACTTGGGTTGGGCCATTGTGTCAGTTTGAAGAAGCTGTGGTGATAATCTGATGGACTTGTCGGACTATCTCTTTTGGGTCGCAATCGGAGCTGTTAGAGATAGCTGAAGTCACACAACGATGGAAGTGAAGAAAAGAAGGAAATCAGAGAGGGGAGGAAGGTTGCATTTGTGCACATGGTTCGATGTTGTTTCGCCGCCATCGATGGGATAGCCTGCTCTCTTTTCGCGCGAGCAATACGTCATAGCAAGGCTACCAAAGGGGAAAGAGCTTGGACCCCATTGTGATCCTTTCGCCATGCAACTTCCAATCACGTGGTCCAATTCTGCATCGCACAAAGCTACCATGTAATTATGTTGGTAAGATGCTCCATAAAAATGCGGGTTGGTTTACGGTCGGTTTACGGAGTACGAAGTAGCCCCGCGTCATACAATTTACAAGCCAAGTCAAGGCTCACAAGACGATGGTTCAGGTTCTAGACACTCTTCTGTTCCTCTCATTGTTTCTGCAATATTCCTTTCAATTGTTTCTGCACTATTCCTTTCAATCATTGTCTACCTTTGCGAATCCTACTAGGACTAGATCCGAGACGTAAATAGACCGACACCAATCTACTTCCGCTAGCGTTTCCGTTGTCTCGGTGTTTACTGTACCCATGGTGCAACACAGTTTCTTTTGCTGGCAACATCAATAGCTTCATAAACTCCGCATCGAAGAGGCACACCCGCATGGCAATGCTGTTCCGCCCGTAGGAAATGTCTCTCCATCTGCACTCCTCCACTCGTCGACCCGAACCCCTTAAAGACACAGACTATGACCATGTTATCAGCCTCATTGACCACACAAAGAAGCCGAGCCCAATTCGCCGTGAGGCTACCGGCCTCTCTATAGAGGTTGCGGCGCCTACCTCAGATATAGATTCGGATTCTTCGTCGAGAAGGCACAGCAGTGTGCCGTTGCACAAGTCGGATTCGAAGCATCACCCAACACATAAACTGCGGAAGGAGATATCGAAGAGGAAATACAGGAAATATCAGGATAGGGGAGGCCAGGGGAACAAGGTCGACGTCGAAGCTGGCGCAGATGAGGTTGATGACTCGACAGATGAGCAAGATGGAGAAGATGAAGGGGCAGCAGAGCCGGTGCAGAGGGGTCGGCCGAAGTCGAGAGAGCAAAAGCAGAAAGAAGCAGAATCTGCCATAGATGTACTGTACGAAAACCAGCGAGGTCTCTTTCTCTGCGGAATTGCTCTCTTTTCCGCCAGCGCCTTGGGAAATCTGGACCCTGCTCCGTGGACCAACATCGCCCACAAAACCAGTGCCACGAGCACCACGAATGCACAAGTCCCCGATCCATCCTGGGAGTGGGCTTGGAAAGACTGGTCGGTGAACCATGAGAACGACGTAGACGAGGATGGGTGGGAATACTCGTTTGCCTTCTCAAATAAATTCTCATGGCACGGCCGGTCATGGTGGAAATCATTCGTACGGCGTCGAGCCTGGATCAGAAAACGAGTAAAAAAGCATTCTGGATACCAAACCCAACCATTGGCACATAGACTCAACTCAGATTATTTCACCATATACCCAGCGGCCAATAGAAGCAGGAGTCGTGCTTCTACAAATACCGACGCCGACGCGAGACGATTCAGCATTGATCGTCTTTCGAAGCGGGATATGGAGGAGGTTGTCCAAGAGGACATTTGCGACATAACGGCTCTTATGGCTGTACTAAAGACCGCAAGTATTGATAGAGAGAAGCTAGAAGCCATCGAGAACTTCATCATAAATGGCGGAGACGACTTGTACTACTTACGAGAGCGCATGCATGACATCATGCACATGTTCGTATTTCAGGCTTCCCGAAAGATTCTCCTGGGTCACCTCCACCAAATGTACAATGCGGCTGCAGCTCAAAAAGACCAAGTCGATGGAACCGGTGATGGTGATGACAAGATCGAGTCACCTAGGAAACGACGCCTTGCAAATCTGTCGGCTGGGCTAGAACATGCGGATGAAGAAGTCAAGAAATTGGAATACTGGAGCGACGTTAAGGAAATGACAGAGAGAGGAGAGACGAAAGGTGCAGTGGATGACTCGAAGGGGTGGGACCCCAAACGATGGGAGGGGATTGACGACAGTGGACCTAAGGATGTTCTGAGCAAAGCAGAAATAGCTGGTGATATCAAGGAACCAAGGGCGAATGGGAAAAACGGAGCATCCGTTTGGTCGAACGGAAAGTCTAATGGAAATACCAAAGGAAAGGACAAGGGAAAGGGCAAAGAAACGGCAATAGAATAAGATGGTTGATTGCATTTTAGCATGGCGTTTGTGATTGATACATGGGTCTTGGGTATTAGGTACTTGGGGCTGGACTTGATTGAGACTGGTTGATGGCTCGGTAGACAAGCTTTAGGGGATCAAAAGCTCAATATATTATAATACATATCTACACTCTTTTGTTGTCCATGTTTAATGGAGCTCAGTGTTCAGTCAGACTTCACTTTGTTCACTAGCATTGCGATCAGCTGGCATAGACCTCGCTATCGCTTGCGTACATACTAGACAACGAGACTGCCCTAGCGCTAGTATGTTCACTACCGCCATAATTTTATATAAACATAGCTGCCTTCAACAACTCCCTAAATGCACACGACGGTGAGGAGGTTGGAGAAACAACAAAGCCAGTTGGCCTGGTTTCAACGCCCTCTCAGACAGAAGTAATTCAGCCTACGAGGGTGAATGTTTCGCCAGCAAGGGATTTATGCGTTCGTGCCCTCGTGCAGTGTAGGCGGCTCGAGTAAATAGTGAAATGTTATTTCATGTCGAGATTGACAAAGTCTACGTGGTATGGTAAGCCGCTTTTTATACTCCAACAATGATCTGATCGCCTCCCTAAACAGGATATCCACAGCTCAAGCCTTCTGGCTTTCATTCTTCTCCACCAAATCCCCTACACCCAACCCCCGTCCAACCCTGACTTTCCTCTTCTTCTCGACCCTGCTATCCTCGTTGACCTCCTCTCCCTTCTTCCCCATCTCCCCAATAGGCTCGCCCTCATCCCCATCCTCCTCCTGCTGATCCGTAATCTGCTCTCTTATGAACCCCAAATCGAGCTTCATACTGTGCGCATCCTCGCCGTCGGCGTAGTATTTCGCTTCTATCTTCTCGTTCTTGAAGCCGAGGGTGTCGCGGTAGAGACGCAGGGCCGCGTTGTTGGAGACACGGACGTGGAGGGAGACGTATTGGGCGCCGAATGTTTCGACCATTGCTTGTTCTAGTAGATGTTAGAGCGCTGTGGCACAGGGGGTGTTATGTTCTTGGGATATCGTGGACGTACGCGATTGCCTCATCAACTTCTCTGCTATGCCTAGCCGTCTATGCGTTCTCATCACACTCAAACTAGTGATATGACCGTGTTGTACTCCATCGGGTGGATCCTCTTCCATCTTCGCTAGCACATATCCGACGATCCGTGGATAGTCGTATGGTGTTTTCTGAGGGCGCGAGACATCGACGGCGACGTACGACAGTTGAGGCCAGCATAGGGCATGGTAGAGGTAGTATTTCATGAAATAGCTATGCACAAAGTCAATATCTTTCTCGAGGCGAGCTTGGAGCTCCTTACTTCTCTGGAAGGTTTGTGATGTTCACATGTTGAACATGCGGTATGTCTGAAGGTTTCAGTAGTCGGATATCCATGGTTGCTGTGGATGGATGTACTTTACTTAGTCCTTCTCCTCAAGAGGCGTGCGTCAGAAGAGCCGCGATGCGGCGAAACTCTAGTACAACTGAAATATGATTGGCACGGCTGTCGAAGTGGGGCTTCTCCAAAGTCTCCTGTCCCCCGGCCAACGGCATGGAGGGGTCACCCCTCCATGATTTCTTTGCTTGTATCAATACTCGAGTACTGTATACTCGAGTATTTGAGCTGGTCTCCCACTGTTACCATAGCTTTCATATCTTGAGTATCCAAGGAACCAGAATTGGAGACTTTCATTCTCTCCTTGTAGTTTGAGACTTTTCGCGGGCTTTGCAGAGTACCATTCTCTTTAGCTCACAATGGGTTCTTCACATCAAGTCCGTGAGGGAATTCAAGGATACCGACCGCTTGAAGGAAAACTAGCACTTGTCACAGGGGCAGCAAGAGGTACAGTTTCGTTTCCCTCAAACTAATAAAGTGAAAATAGTTTCGAGCCCTCGCACTAACACTCTGGCCAGGAATCGGCGTAGGCATAGCCCATAACCTCGCTTCCAAAGGCGCCTCTCTTATCCTAAACTATACCTCTGAATCTTCTTCTGGCCTTTGTAACGAGCTGTCGAAGAACTTGACCTCAGAATATGGTGTCCAATGTCTAGTAGTCCAAGCAGACATGGGTACCCCAGCTGGTCCAGCACATATAATCAACACCTCAAAAAACCACTTCTCGAAGAACGGCTGTTTCCAAATCGACATCCTAATCAATAACGCTGGCGTGTCGCGGAATCTCTCAATCGAAAACTGCACCATCGAAGACTGGGAATGGCAATACAAGATCAACGTCTTAGGTCCACTCTTGCTAATGCAAGCCACAGTCCCTTACCTTCCACACGACCGGAGTGGGAGAATTGTGAATCTTTCGTCAGTGTCGAGCAGTGAGGGCTTTAAGTACCAAACCGTCTATGGTGGCACGAAAGCTGCGCTTGAGGCAATGACACGTACATGGGCGAGAGAGTTGAGTGAAAGAGCCACGGTCAACGCCGTAAATCCGGGCCCGGTATATACAGACATGTGGAAAGGCACAAGCGATGGGTTTCAGAAGCATTTGAAGCCGTGGATTGAGAAGACGCCAGGGAGTAAGATTAGACCGGAACTTGACGATGAGGCGTTGGTGAAAGATGAAGAGAGAGCCGGTGGAAGACCCGCTTATGTGAAAGAGATTGCTGGCGTTGTGGGCATGTTATGTACTGAAGATGGTTTGTGGACGACGGGGCAGGTCATTTGTGCTAATGGAGGAATGCGGATGGCGATATAGACGAGTGGCTGAAGGTGAGTTTAGTTGACGATCAAGAAACATCTTTCTGAAATAGAAAAACATTATCATTGCCACGTCAAGCATGGACTACCATTGAAGTACGGTAGCCTGTTTCAGGTTGGTACTGCCCTTCGCAATGTCAGGTGTGTTCATTTATTGTTGAGATGTTGAATACAGAAAAGTCTCATATAACTCTAACACACTTTTCTTCTCTAATCCAGACTACAACGGCGAGTTTTTCAGGCATCTCAAGCAAACTTGTTTCAGCCTAAACGCTCGCTCATCATTGCCAGCCATGTTGCCACCTTGTCTTCCAAACGCCAACAATGCAATGCCTACTAGCGAATTCTACGGTGCTGCTGCTGGCGGTGGAGCTTGCTCTTCAGCCACCGCACCTCTAAGGGGCAATTCCACTTTCTCGGCATCATCGGGCTTCGCTTCTGCATTTGCTCCGGCTTTGGCAGCATTGGCAACTTCTTTCCTAGCTTTCTTGCGCTCTTTGTCTCTTAGTTTGTCTGCGGCCTTCTTCGCCTTGGCTTCTTCTTCAGCTAGCCTAGAAGCTTGAGTTCCTCCGTATTTTAATCTGAATTCTTCCTCCTTCTTGTCGTCAATCTTAGTAAAGAGATATTCTGCTTTGCCGATCTTATGACCACTAGAAAGAGCATCTGGTTTCCACTTGTCGGGAATCGAGATCAGTGGAGCATCGAGTTGTCTAGCAATAGATACAGCTGTAGATGGCATGAAAGGAGAGGACAAGGACGCAAGGAGGTACGCAAGATTGAGTGCCATTCCGACAATGGTATGTGTTCTCTCTGGACTCTCCTTTAGGTTAGTATTATCTAAACGACCGGCTAGTATGAGGTTGCCCTGGGCAGAAATCCGCATGAGTTTCTCTAGTCCAGCTCGCAATCTAACAGCTTCCATGTCAGCAACGTAGTCTGCCAAGAGGGTATTGACCTCCTCGATGAATCTGGGGAAATCATAGGATCCTTCGGTATGGCTCGAGGAGAATTGAGGGATCACTCCATCTAACTTGGCATTGACAAACTTGATAAGTCTATTGACAAAGTTTCCAAGATTGGCCAGGAGCTCGCTATTGTTGGCCGCGATGAAGGACTTCCACTCAAATTGCGTATCGCCACTCTCCGGTCGGTTGGCCAGAAGATAATATCTCCAAACAGAAGGAGGAATTCCAGTGTCTCTAGCAGTATCTCCAAACACGCCAACGCCTCTAGACTTGGAGAATTTCCCATTCTCGTAGTTGAGGTACTCTGTGGTCGATAGATGATTTAACATGGTCCATTTGTCACCAGTCCCAATTTGCGATCCAGGGAAAATGACTGTATGGAATGGCACATTATCCTTGCCCATGAACTGATAAAGCTTGACGTTCTCCGGGTCCCGCCACCATAACTCCCAGTCTTTTGTGTAGTTTGCTGTGATCGAAGGATACCCTATGCAGGCATCGAACCAGACATAAAGAACCTTGTTCTCATATCCTGGCAATGGTATTGGTGTCCCCCAATTCAAATCCCGAGTGATACTTCGTCCCTCCAAACCCTTATTGAGCCATGACCTAGTAATGCTAACGCCATTCTGAGGCCACGCTCCATCCTTGGAAGATTTATCAAACCACTTTTCGATGTCCGACTGTACTTTGTCGAGTCTCAAGAAAATGTGGGTTGTGGCCCTGGGCACAGGAGTCGCGCCGTCAATTTTGCAGTGAGGATTGATCAACTCAAAGGGATCAAGTAAACTACCACACTTGTCGCATTGATCTCCTCGCGCATCATTATATTGGCACTTAGGACACGTCCCTTCTACGAACCGATCGGCAAGGAAGGAGCTGTGGCTTTCGCAGTATGGTTGTGTGGTGGTTCGCTCCTCTAGGAAACCGTTCTTATGTAACTTGAGGAATATGTCCTGCGCAATAACTGTCTGCTGTTCTGTGGTCGTTCTTCCAAAATAGTCAAAGGCGATCTCAAACCAGTCATACACGTCTTTATGCTTTTTGTGGAATTCGTCGCATAGCTCCTGGGGGGTCTGGCCTGTCTCAAGGGCTTTCGTCTCCGTCGCAGTTCCGTACTCGTCTGTCCCGCAAATAAAGAGCGTAGGTCGGTCTCTCAGTTTGCTGAATCTCGAAAAAACGTCGGCGCTGAGCACACTTCCAACGACATTTCCCAGGTGGGGGACGTTGTTAACGTATGGTAGAGCGCTTGTAATGAGGATGTTATTTTTGCCTTTCTCTGGCAGGATGATCTTTGGGTCTGCCATGTGATGATGTTCGCTGGTACTTGTTTAATGATGGTTGTAGAGGAAAAGACTAAGAGCGCATGTAGTGTTTTGAAGTTTGTTTGCTTCAGAAAGAGGGATTTTTGAGTCAGATGGCAAGGCTGAGTGCTGAGTCAGCAATCGTCAGACGGCACAACCCCGGATAGAAACTTACACATCGGTCCATCGGTTTTGTCTATTCCCATAACAACGTTGAATCTTGGGAGATTTCTGAGAAGGTCTATGAAACTCGACCAGCGTCTCTTCTCAACATGTCTCTCGACCCTTTTGAGGAAATCCTTGGCCTCGAGGAGAAGTTCTATAATGACGGGTACAAACAAGGCCTGTCAGATGGCATCATAGCAGGACGCATCGAAGGTCGAAAATTTGGTCTTGAAAAAGGCTTTGAAAAGTACGTGGAAAGTGGTAGGTTGCATGGAAAGTCTCTTATTTGGGCAAATCGGATGTCCTTTTTCCACAAACAAGATCAAGCAACCGGCAATGAGCAAAGTGGAAACCGGGGTGCTCAGGTGCTCGGAGAACATCCCAAAGCTACCCTAAAGCCGCCTGCTCTTCCGAACAACCAAAGACTTGCAAAGCACTTGCAAGTACTATACGCCCTGGTGGAATCGGATAGTCTATCTACGGAGAACACAGAAGAAGCTGTTTCTGACTTTGACGACCGATGGAAGAGAGCCCATGCTAAGGCAAAGATCGTTGAAAGAATGGCTGGTGAGGCGACGAAGGAGACGGGGAGCGTTGAGAAGACAACCCCAAGAGGGGACACTAGCATTGAAGATGCCAGTATTGGAAAACGTCTTAATTGAGGTTTTTGGCATGACTATGCAAGCATGATAGATACATGCGGGGAACACCAACAGAGAAAAAGGAACGACTTGATTCAAAGGCTTAGCATGTCCAAGCAGACAGCCAAACAGGTATCTTGTCAGGCATACTATAAATCCAGCTTAACTTATGTGTATGGAGCACTGAGTTACAACAGGAGATAGTATACCAGCGACATAATAAGGCATGTAAACTCCATGCCTCGCGTCACCATCACACTCTAGTTACATTGACTAATATCCTAGTAGATAATAGACTCTCTTTGCGATCTAGCTACATTGAAGAGGACGCTCAGTCTCCCGGGAGATATAGCTTAGACAGAGTATTAAGCCGCCAGCGACTCGAAGATAGCTATTCGTCTGTACGAATCTCAATGTCCCACTCATCTTCATTGTCTTGTATAGCATGATAATGCCCTCGAAATGGCTTTCCAGACCCCAATGATAGAACAAGCTCGCCGCTTTTTCGCCAACATTCTCCATCAGGAAAATATAACAGCTGTCCCCCTATTTAATTCCCTCCCTCTTCCTTGTCCGGCTCGGGTTCGGTTCTGGATTCCTTCTCAGCACCCAGCTTCTCTCTCATCTCCTTCTCGATGATCGGTCGAAGCTCTGCCTCCACGTCTTTCTTCAGCTTCTTCGTCTTGATAGACTTCACCTCTATAGCCAGCTTAGCTCGTAGGTCCTGCTCGACTTCGTTCTCCAATGCCTTTTTCTCCACGGTTCTCAACTCCTCGCGAATTCGTGGGCGCAACTCAGCTTCGACTCTCAACTTCATCGCTTCTGTCTCTTCAGCGCGGATCTTTGCTTGGAGCCTTGGTAGAAGTTCGGCCGCAATCTCCTTTCGCAGGAGAACCTTCCCCGTCTCTCTCACTTGCTTATCGACCTCAACACGAACTTTGCATCTCAGGACCTCTCCTTCCTCCTCTCGAACCTTTCGCGTAATTCTAGGCGTCATCTCTCTCTCTACCTCCTCTCTAAGGCCCGCCTTCAACTTCGCCTTCTCCGTCAGAAGTTCCTTCCGAATCTCCTCCTGCAGCTCATTCCACACTTTGCGGCGACACTCCACCTCTTGCTCCCTTTTCCACTCCTTGATATACTGCTTCTGTTTTCCTGCTTCAAATTCATCTTCTAACTCTCGCTTGAGCTTGAGGCAGAGGTTTTGGTAGAGATGGATGTTGTCGGTGGAAGGAAGAGACTCGTCGCGCTTGTTGTTCTGCTCGGGGCGCACTGGATAAGTCATCATTTGTCGAGGGTTGAAGAGTGGCGGTTTGCCTTTCGCGATATCCTCGTAGGTTTCTTCTCTTTCCTCGTCCTCAGCGTAGTGGCCGAAGCTTTCTTCGGCGGTACGCTTCGTACGAGCCATCGTGGGAGTCAGTGGCAGAGATATATGAGGTCTCCGTCAGGGCTATCGGAAGATGGCGACTCGCGGAGATGGAGTCACCAAAGTATGGAGTCACCAAAGTATGATAGCTATGTGTAGTTGTGGTGGGCAGATGTGCGAAGCTTTCAAGGAAGCGAAAGGACGAGGCCGGTAGAATGCGTCGTTATGACGAGACTAGATAGGCGAAGGTCAATGAGGGTTGTACTTGACAGCGGCAGCAGATTGATAACAGTCATGATCCCGAGCACAGCGTGAATTCAAGGCGCGGTGGTCCAGAGAGGGCTTCTACAGCAGCAGGAGTTGAAGCACTTTTGAACCCCCCCAGCTCTCCTTCAGATGTGGCTTCAACCATACATGAAACTGGGTCCATAACACAGACCGACGACCTTGGAGCTAGTGTTACCAGGTGTGTTATGGTCGAGTGAGGATTCCTCACTTAAGTCACACGGAATGAGGACTTCGTTCCTGCTATCTTGTAGAGCTGCTGTATGTTGCAACGGCGACTTTTCTACCTGCCTTGTTGTTCTTGTGGCCAGGCTGATGCCACCTGATATTCGTTTGTAGATATCTTCGTGGGTCGACCCAGAGGTAGCGTTCAAATGTGTTGGATGCCTAGATCGTGTGCTGTATCATCCGGAGGTGACGAGGATTTCTTTTCCTTTCCGGTTCAGCAGAACCATCGTCACTCCCAGGAGAAATACTATAGGATTCTGAGCTTGTTGTTTCGATGTCATCGTCAGACACAATCTAATTTCTTTTACACTTGTAGAATTGACCTAAGATCTAGGTTTTAGTATCTTTACAAGCTCTTCTATATAGTATATTAATCGAAGTCGAAGTTAATACTCCGTAAGATTCCGTGGATACATAAAGGAAATAGTAAGGAGATCGGATTTTCGCTCGGATTTGTATAGGAAACGGCCCTTTTCGACCATATTACTTATAATAAGTAGAATTACTAGAACTACTCTAAATGATCGAATTAGACGATACACCAAAGGGTTTAAATACAACTGTAAGATGGGAGACGGCTCAAGTATCTGCATATTGTGGCTTGCAACGCGGATCGCATCGTTGTACTCCGTACATACACTTACATTGATATCGGTTATATTCTACCAGAAATACCTCTAGGGAATTGCTCATACCGATACACAGTAAGTGCTGGGAGTGAATATGTCCAGCCCGCAATCATTTCCTTCCGCATTATGATCCGAGCACAGGTTTAAGCATAGTGTCAAGTAGAGATTGACAACGAAGTGGCATTCCGCATTGATCTACATATCAAATTGTTATCTTTCACAGGAGATCATTAGATAGGAGTTGCTACTTCCCCAACGCTTTGGAATGAATTGACCACTTTTGTTTTCATCCCACATGAAGGCAATTTGACGCAATGTGTCCCATGGAGCGTCAATATCATACTCGAGGGCGTAGATAACCATGGTCCGTACCGAGAAATCCCACAAATTTCCCATAGGAGCTTGTATTTTCAATGTTCTCATTGCCGTCGATTTCTCCCTTATGTACAAAACAACGTCGCGACAATCTCTGATCCACTCTATTGGAAACTTCGGCACGGATAGCTGGAATACGGTTAGCACACCATTGTTCAACACACCAGCTATGCTAGACTCACTGCTTAGGATACGCATTCTCTGGCGTCAAATTGTACTTATCAGCTCCCGCCTTCAAACTCGCCCCAGAAGGCAACGGGGGTAAACCACCCTTCCCCAACGCAGCCAGCACCTCACTCCTTCCCCCCTTCTCAAAATACGCACTCAATCCGGTCTGACCCTCTTCCTTGACAGTCGCTAACTCCTTCGTGCCCGCCTCCCCAATCAACTCCTTCTTCGGCGCACTTGCACTTCCCACACTCAGCAGCGCCACCGCATCGGCCTGATTCACAAACGATAGCTGAGGATATGAGCGCCGCGCATCGCGCTTCCAGTATGGGTTATCGGCGATGTCTCCTGCGGGGAGAGTAACGGGGTCGACGAAAGACATCGGCTCGTTGGATCCTGGTGGTGGGTTGCGGAACTGGGGATTGAGAGGGATGCCGTTGGAGCGGGTTGGGTCGACGGCGAAGAAGCGGCGAATCACTTCCCATACGCCGGTGGACTGGACTGTGTATTTCTGCAAGTGAGTGTCAGGACATGGTTCAACTGATACTTCAGAGAGGTGCAAGTTTGAACGAGGGAGGTGGAGGAGCATACTGTGTTGACGCTCATACGACTGCCGGCATGGGCAGCTTTAGCTGCTGCTGCTGCTGCTGTGGAAGACATTCTGGCTTCCTGACGCGCAGCTAGGGGGTAATTGGGTCGTTGTGGTGTTCTCTGAAGCCTTTTGGGTTCGGACTGGAGATAGCCTCACGATCCCCGTGAGGTGAGGTGGAGCGAGATTGACGGTCACGTGGTAAACCCCGAGGATGGACCGACCCACCTATACATACATACCACGGATTGACCAATGAAGGAGTCGCATATCTAATCTTCAATTCTCGGTTCCCTTCGTGATAGAGCTTTACTTCGTACTCCGTAGACAGTTTGTTTAGGAATACGTTTTGCTTATCCCGAGTATAGGACAAAGCTCCTATCACAGGGGAACCGTATATTAAATGCTTGGAAAACTCCTGTATTCTGTGATTGTGAATATCAGGGTGAGTGCTCAAGATCTTCACATCATTATAAGTCATTTTCAAGGTTCAATGTTTAGTAAGGTTAACATGGTACATGGTGGGTTAGGAAACTGCTTTTCACATATGCGTTTACATCGCGTCAAAGTTGTCCAGTATTGTGTTTAAATCAATCGTTGCTATGGGAAACCCACAGCAGAAGTTACCAAACCGAGGTATCCGCCCCAGTTTCTAGAGTTTCTAGAGTATATCCATCCATATCCATCCAGTAGTTTCCGACCATCCAGCGCCATATTTTGTTTATAACAAGCGAGTGTATAAGCAAAGATCAGAGAAGGATCCCAGAGAAGATCACGCTGCGGCAGCCTCGTTCTTGTCAAGCTTCTCAGCAGTATCAGCAACTTGGGCCGCGACCTCGGCTTTAGCAACATCCTCTTTCGACGAACCATTTACGCCATTGGCCACTGGAGCTTCTTTGCTGGAACCCTCCTCCTCGTCCTCCTCTGCGACTAATCCTCCTCCACCAGCAACGAGCCTTTGGACGACCTCGACAGTTCCAGAGGGGGAGCCAGCTCCAGCCGCCAAGATCTTTCCGGATTTATCAACAACGAATACACCTCGGTTGGTCTTGTCAGGCGACTTCTTAAGACCAATGGCAGAAATGAGAGTGAGGCCTGGATCACAGAGGAGTGTGTACGAGAGCTTCTGCTTCTCCTTGAAGTTGGTGTTTGCTTTTGGGCTGTCAATGGAGAGCCCAAAGATGGAGAAGCCGGTGGCAGTGAGTGGGACATATTCATCACGGAATTGACATGCTTGCTTAGTGCCTGCTCATATTAGTCCACATTCAAAGTAGATCTCAACCTCGAATGGTGGTTCACTTACAGCCTGGTGTTGAAGCCTTGGGATATGTGAAAAGAACAACACCTCCTTTGCTCTCATCGACTAACTTCTTGAGGGTCGTTTTGACACCATCATGGGTCTCAATTTCGCCGCCGAATCCCTCAAGATCGATAGCGACGCCTTCCTTGATCTTAGTTGCCGACCTGCCATTCGGTTTAGCAGGAATGGCCTCTTCTGTCTTTGGCGCGACGGCTTCCTTGACTTTTGCGACAGCTTTCGCGCCGGGTCCTTTCTTTTGCGCCTTTTTGGCTGGAGGAGCCGTAGCAGGCTCGACAGCGGGCGCTTTGCGCTTTCTCAATTCGCGTGGCATCTCGTGTGATCTTGATGTAGTTTGCAAGATGTATTGGGTTGACGTCGAATTGATTGTTGTGATTGGTGCCAGCTATGCGGGAGTTCAGAGAACACTTAGTGCACGAGGAGGGCCGCGCGAAGATCAATGGAGAAGCTAGGGAAGGGAAAACAGAAAGCTAAGTACGGATATCAACACAGAGACAAGACATGTTAGCGTTTATTACGAATGAGAAATCTAGAGGAGGGATTGAACGAGAAGGGCAACAGGAGCAAGGCGGAATGGAATGGATCATAAGCTTGCCAGAGTTTAGTCTTACTCTCCCCCCCCCTAAATAAACGTTAAATCCTAGAAAAATGGAGCCCTTTGCAGGGGCATTTACAGGGAGTTTTACCAGGGATTTCTACCAATCAACAGGTGCGGGATTAGCCAGGTGGGTATCGCAAAGCCTCATAGAAAGTGGCAGAATATTTGTATGTAGAATAAATTAGTACTGTATTGC